>JAAAKE020084635.1:0-22636 GCA_010014785.2 Anisolabis maritima | reverse complement strand
ATTATCTCTAAATAAAAAACACTCAAATAAAATAAAAATTTTTTTTAAATTTTAATCCCTCGAAAATTTAAAATAAAAATGTGAGGCTGCAATCAATTGAATATGATAAAATATTTTTTTTGTTAAAAAAAAATTACATTTTATTTTCTTTATTCTTTATTTATTTAAATTTTTTAATTGGTATTTAATAATTTTAATTTATTATCGAATCATTTAAATAAAAGAAACAAATGAATGGATTATGAAGCCACTTACTTCTAGACTAGCCCCTCTCATTCAATATGGAATAAAAGTATTAATTTACAAAAAAATATTATTTTGAATATCAGACACCCAGAATAATTTTTTGGGAGAGGGGTCACCACGGCTCATCACAATATTTGAAAATATGTTTTTTTTT
Source organism: Anisolabis maritima (assembly GCA_010014785.2). Lineage (NCBI taxonomy): Eukaryota > Metazoa > Arthropoda > Insecta > Dermaptera > Anisolabididae > Anisolabis > Anisolabis maritima. Next base: position 22,236 of record JAAAKE020084635.1, on the reverse strand, counting down.
TCATTAGATATTGAATTTTAGTCCATTGTAAATAAAAGACTGTCACACATGTTAAAAATTCGCACTTCGAATTTCTGCCCTGCTAAAAAAGTTGGTGCTACCTTTAGTCCTTGATTAAAAGTTTAAATAGAAAATTTTATTTCAATCCGTCTGAAAAAATTGCAATAGATCTAATCAAAATATTTATGGTTCAAGAGGTTCCCACCTTTGATCTTAACAGTAAACAGTGGTAAGATATCTATATAGTTATTTAGTAGTGATCCGTTTGCTATGTAGCATACATACTTCTTTCGAAAATTATTTTAAAAAACTAACAGTTCATCCAGAGAGAAGCTATGTGTCTTTTAATGATAATATGTAGATCAACCGGTTACTCTTGACAGATTCATAAAATTTTCATTGCGACCTTTTTTGTTATTAATACTTTATTTAAATTGTAATACAATTTTGGGAGGGCAATTTTTTTTTTTTAGTGAATATTAAATTATTATATCTTATATTAATAGTCCGATTCCATTTTAGGGGGAAGTTGATTGATTTATTAGCAACATTTATTATTATTGTTTAGAGGAGCCGATTAGCTGAGGGAATAAAGTAGATAAGTTTATAATCTACTTGAAAGCAATTGATAATTAATATAAATAATATTACCATATTTAAATGGCCTCAGAAGTAAAACAAGAATTAAAAAAGACAAACAAATATAAAAAATTGACAACTTTTTGTAGTTTTGACGTTTTCCTTCATTTAAAAAAATTTTACACTTGCTCTTGGCACAGAAACATATTTTCGTTATATCTATTATATAATTTTCACGGTATAGGATCTATTAATGAAAAATGATTACTCAGTGACACATCTGCTGAGTACGTGGATGGCGGTAGCTAAGACCGGCTTTCTCTCGATCTTTCCACTTAATATCCTTACCAATCCTCAGGCTGTGTGTCGGGCTTTCCCACTTGAACGCATCTATTCCGAGAAAATGACAAGAAAAGAAGAAAATAAGATTCATAATATTTTAATGTAACAATGTTTACTAAATTATACTTCTAACTAAATCATTGATCGTTTAATGAAGAAATTCACAATGAGACCGGGAATTAAAACTGGATCTCCAAGGCTTTAAAAGTTTAATTTAGTCTCTATTTATCTCGTTATTATTAATTAGTTCTAAATTGCGCTAAGTTGATATGTTAGGTTATAATTAATTTAATGTTATAATCTGCCGTCAGTCAGAGAAGAAAGTAAAAATGAACGGTATTTAATTCAACGAAAGGTATTTCTATGAAAACAATAAAGCGTGGGAGAGCTAGGGAAATGAACAATAAATCCACTTGGAACAAGCCAGTTAATAATTCAACAGCAACGAATAAATAAGTGACGTCTCTTTGGATTCTGATAACGGGACTAATATCCATCCCGTGGGATCAATCGAAACCGGTAAATGTCCGATGTGACCAGTCTGGTCAGGGATTAGATCATGGAGTTTAATGAAAAATTTTGCAAAAATATACCTTATAACTATAGAGGAGAAAAGAAATATGCGAGTCAAAAGGCAATCCAATGTCTGTTTTTTGTTATATATATATATTCATATTTATATATAAATTTTTCCCATTAGGAATAACTAATTTATATCAGCAGCTAAAAGCAACGGGGGAAGCAGGATGGTTAAGAAATTAACCTTTCTTTTTTAATTAACTTATTTTCCTTAGAATTCACTCTATGGTTACATTTTTTTTCGGTATCTCAGGTCATATAGACTTGAAACGAAAACAATATATATTAATTACGATACGAATTAACCAGACATATTTATTTATATCAATTGGTATCCAATTGATTTAAATAAATTTTTAACGGACTACCTGGGGTCCGAACTCATACCCCTTGGCCTTAAAGCTTATCAATATTGACAATATCAATATATTTAACCTCTCTGCCATGGGTGGAACCTATCGTTGAAATCGATTTACAAATTATTTTAAGTTTTTATGAATTTTAGTATTTTGTCTTTTCATCATCTTAGATATATATATACGGTACTATTATTATTTTATAAGATAACCGTTTTGATGCGTCCATATTTATGGAAATAGCCAATATAATTTCAATAAACTATATCGCCCTGCCCCTTGGAGCAGAGCTAGAGGTCTCGCCTCACGTACCAAAGGTCAATGGTTCGCTTCTCGTTCTAAAAGATAAAAATTTATTTAAATTATATTGACTAGCAATTAATTTAAATAAATAAGGACGGATTCTAAATGGCCTCAGATGCCGAAAAAGACTTTATAAAAATAAACTATATCGCTTAAGATGATGATGAAGCTTTACCTCTGAGCTAAGGTAGAGGGACAAATAAAAATACAAATTATTATTATTATAATATATATTCTTTATAATGATCTGTTCATTTTTATCCACCATTTAGAAAAGGACTTATTGTAATCATACCACTTTTGACTTTAAGAGTTTTACTCATAGATACGAATTAGCTATTTATAATTGTTTTTAGCATTGAATTTTTCTTTGAGGGGTTGGTGAGGCCTTTGTTGTCCACATTTGATCATGCTTTCTTTAAGTACATCCTTGTTTTGACATTGATTTTATTTTAATTCCTATTTATTTTTTTATTAAATATCTATGTATAAAATCCTTTCAGTAAAAATGTTCAAGACAATATAATCCTTTGAAAAAAAAAAAAAAACAGTGATGAGTCGTATTTCGAATCTCTTGTTGGCTATACATGGTCCTCACGTTTCTTATTTTTTTACTTGACTATTAGCTGTTATTTTGATGGCTGAATTGCTTTTCTTATATTCTCTCACTATATTATTAAATTTTAATAATTTCATAATCTAAAGAGATAGAATGAGAGACGAGGGCGGAAGTAAGTGCGAACTTGAAACGGCAATTAAGCAAATTAAATCACGCGAATCTAACGGCGTCCACGATTCCACTTTAACCCCAAAGCCATTAAACAGTTGGCCATTGAGAGAGAACATCAGTTTGTAGAAAGGAGAAAATTACCTGGAGCAAAAACAACGAGGACTGCCATGTGACAAATAAAATCTTTTGTAAATGTGTGTCGGGGCTTTAACAGCTTTTTGTCAGCAAAAAGTTAGCATCTCTATTATGAACAGTTGAAGTATTTAATTTATGGGATTTTATACATTATTTAAACATATTTTGCTTATAAATAATTATAATATATTAGCTATTGTATTGCAATATTAAGTAATCTTACGAGTTACTTATTAAATGATAAAAAACAAACAAACAAACAGTATGAAATACTGGAATTGAAATGAATTCGGCATCTGAGATTATTTAATCTCCTCACTTATTTATTTTATTATCTCAATTCTTATTATATATATATTGTCATTTGGGTTGCCTGCTTTCCAGCATGAACTAATTTCCGCAATCCATAGTGAATAAGAGAGAGCAAAAATTGTTTTCTTTCATTCATTTCACCCCCAATTAAATATGAATAAATTTTTCGCCTTTGGTAACTAATCACATAAATGTTTTTAATAAAAGATGACAGGGATTATTTAAATACTCTCTTCTACAAGTCACGAAAAACGTACAAATTTCACTCCCACGTCAAACTATAAATAATAAATATCATAAAAGATGATGACCAAAAAAAAAATGCATGCCCTTTCACAATCGTCCCCACAAATAAATTTTTTCAAATTTTGCGTCACCATTTTTAAGATGGCATCTCATGGCACATCCTATTAAATAGTGTGTTTTTATTATTTCGTGTGCCTCTCATATACTCTCTCAGGTTATTGTGTAATTTTTGGAGTGTGTATATTTCGAAATTTCTGCTTACAATGGTGAGTTTAAATTTCTTAGGGATTTTATATTCTTTATCTTGATACGTGTCTTTTTATGACGAGAGGCCTTAAAGAAAAAGCTACTAAATATCATTAAAAAATATGTTATCACCTAATAGAGATATTTATTTAATAATATTCAATTTTTTTATTCACTATATAATTTTTAATGCATTATATATTTTCAAGAGAGAAATCGTTTTGACAAATCATGTGTTCTGATTTTGTTATAGGCCTATTTATACGTAATATAGTCTTTTGTTATTGGATAGAAATCACCAGTTTAAAGTCAAGAAATTTAAAGAAAAATTAGATATTTTATATATTGTATTATTTATTATTATTATTATTATTAATGTGCTTCGGTAAATTTAAAGTATTGATATAAGAAACTTAACTTATTAGATCAATAGATTAAAAATCTGATGGTCGCATATCACACAACTTTCTCTTATATAAGGTAAGGACAATTGTGTGATGTTAGGTCACACCATATTTTTTGCGTCTGATCTCCTTGGTAGCCGGTTCACAATTTTATTTAGCTTTTATTTTTAGAAATTTTTGGTTTGCGTGTAATAATCAATTATTTTTTTATTTATTTTTTTTAAGTCTTCGACATCTAAGACCAAATAGATTTTTAAATAATAGACAATATATTAATTTTTAAATTCTTTTGTATTTAAAAAATAGAGAGCACGTTACAGTAGTATTTCCAGGATTTATCCTTGGGAGAAGAGACGGTAAAAAATTTTTATAGAATTTGATTTTGTTTATTTTTTTAATACATTTTTCATCAATTTTCCTCCTTCCTGTGGACCTCTATGTCACTGTTTTTTTTTTTGACTTTTCGACATCTGAGGCCATATAGACATTAAACGTTATATAATTGTTTTTAACGATACTAATTATCCAGACATATTTATTTAAATCAATTGGTATCCAATTTGATTTAAATAAATTTTCATCGGACTGCCTGGGATCTGAACCCACTTCCCTTGGCTCTTATCAAAATTGGGTTTACTTTTAAAAAAAAGACCTATTTTTTTTGGAATTCTCATAACGTGTATTTCAGTTGAAATCTTGGTATCGATTTTTTTTGCGATCGCAATACTTTCTCACTATATATAACATATATAGGTAAGAGAAAGTTATAAAATTGACAATGTCATTCATGTTTAACCTCTCGGCCACGGGGGGGAAGGGGGGTATGCCACTAGTTAGTTATCTAGAAATGTGAATCACTATTCCATTATATTGAAAATCCAGACAATCCTTCTTAGGTTTTTCTTCAAATTTATTTATTATTATCTAATGTTGTTCATATTTTGAGTTTTCTTCTGAATAATTAAAAAATTCAATTTTTGATATAAATATACATCATCTCTTTCATTCCAATCATTTTTTTTTTTTCGAAATATATTTAGTAATCTAATTCCAACCGTAATTTTCAAGGTGTCCTTGATATTTTTATTTCTGAGGGCGTTTTACATTCTCTATTAGGATGTCGATTGAACAAGATAATCTGATAAAGAAGATATATTATCTTCCCAGGCCATTGAATTAACAATACCGATTTCAGGTCTATTATCTAAAGCATTCGATCGCTAGGAGTCGTTCATTGTCAAGGCAACAGGCCATTGTTATCCCCGAGCCACTCTCTCCATTCACTCGGGCCCTTCTTATGAGTCAAATAAGATATTTGATCATTTTCAGTTTTCATAGTATCATTTAAATAATAATATACACTTTTTCCTTAAATGAGTTGGAAATTTTTCATTCATTTTAATTAGTCTAATAATATGCGTAAGGAGAAGGTAGGATCCGCAATTAAGCCGCCTTTGAATGAGTTTTATTGAGCACTTTAACGATAAAAAATTCAGTTTTATTGAACATTCAAAAGTTGCTTATTTTCTGATCCTGACTCCTCCTTTTACAAACACAGCAATTATTCTAGACTAATTATATTTAATTGATTTCAATCAAAATTGTGTTTACTTTTAAAAAAATCTGGTGTTAGAGCATTTTTGAGACCTATTTTTTTGGAATTTGGGATCTCATAACGTGTATTTCAATTGAAATCTTAATATCGATTTTTTTTGCGACCGCAATACTTTCTCACTATATAAGTAAGAGAAAGTTATAAAAAAAAGAATGAAGAAATGTGAAAAAAAGGCCCGCTCGTCAGTGGTTCGCTTCTCGTCCTGAACGATAAAACTTATTTAAATTATAATATATTGACTACCAGTTAATTTGAATATGGATGGATAATGTGTAGTGTAAAATTAATATTTACTTATCAAATAAGCCTAATAGCTTTCGAAAACAAAAATATATTTTATATTTAGAAAAATTTTCAAATAGAGCCTCTCTATTCATCCGCACTACGTTTAACTATATACTATTAAACAATGAGGAAAATGTTATATAAATTTTATTGCTTATCAAATTAATGATAAACTCCCGTTAGAAAATAAATATTTGAAAGAAAGGAAATCCATTGGAAACATACTTATTGCCACTATCTTCCTACATTAATTAGCGTAATTAATAAAAGAACCTTAAGAAATTATGAATGCAAAAGTGATCCTTGGGATTTGTTAGTTGTAGGCAGGACGAATAATAAAAATGTGAATGAGAGACAACAACGGTAATAAAATGGAGACATCAAATCGAATGAAAAGACATTGAATAATTTGAATTATTATCCTGATAAACATCATTTAGATTAATTATAGGATGAATAAAAAAACAACATTATATATCATAAGGGCGGAAAAAGAGGTGTAAATCTTATTTTTAATTATATTAAAATATAATTATATAATTATATACACACTAAAAAAATGCTGTTCAGAGAATCGAACCCTGGTCCTTAGATTTGCTCTCTATTAATTCTTAATTCAGGGTTTTTCAACCTCTCCTCTTTTTTTAAATATAGTTAAGGGCCTCAATAAAAAGATAACGGATATAAAGAAAACAACTAAAATTTTACTTTTATCATTCTTAGAGCTCTAGAGGTATCGGATCACAATTTCAATTATATAATTGTTAACAGCCTTACAACTCTGAGGATGTCTTAATCAGGATCGAAACGTCAGCATAGATAGATTGAATAAAAAGAAAAATATTTGTTGAGATTTGGCCGAGAGGTTAAAGATACTTTTTTTATATAATTTTTATTTTATTCGGTGGCGATACTCTCCACGGATGAAAAGGCGATGACCTACGTTTATCCAATTTTTGTCCATGGCTTATTGACTTCTTGACCATGGTAATGAATAAGATTGAGTTTTGTGATTGCGAAATAGTATCGCGAGTATAAGAAAGAAAGAGAGAGAGAGGCCTTGGCCCCGACGCCTCCATGGTGTCCAACTGTTTCCAGGGGACACGCCTCGGCCTCGAAAAAACATTCAGCCGTCTTAGAAGTGTGTCTGACAGAGAAAACTTTCTTGAATTTTTTTATATTGTTCTTTTTCAAATGTAATCATTTTTATATAATGATTTTTGCTAATAATTTTTGTTAATAACAGGTCCTAAAAAACTTTTCCGTGTAAAAATGATTTATGATCCATCGAACAAATATATTATTAAGTATAGGGGTTGCCCACGTCTTTAAAAGTCTCTTTTACTTTTTACCCGGTTGTTGCATGTATATTTAGGACTAGTTTTGAAGGATACAGTGTCGGATTTTGATAATTTGTTAACTACACCCTTTCCACTTTTGTATATATTTATTATTTTGCTTTTTATGATTTATCTATAATTTTTTTTCACCCTCTATTTTATAATATTTCACTGTTTCCATTTTTTTTTTACTTATTATAAATAATCTATTAAATATTGATTCTATGAATCTAATAATTGACTAATTTTGAATATTATTTAATTACTTAACCAATTATGTCTTCTGGTAATTAATTACTATAAAATTGGCGATCATTAGTTAAGACTGGTATTTTTTTCCTCTCTTTTTTTCGTAAACCTTTTTGTCTTTTAATCCTTATTGACCCGAAAAGAGGATTAATAAGTTTATTTTGAATAAATAGAGCTTCCTCCTTTAATTATTTTAGATTTCGTTGTATATATCAAAAATCAACAAACTTTTGGAAAATAAACTGATTTAAGCTAGAGATATACTGATTATGTCAATTAGTGAGATAGCCCTTTTTCCAATAATCAGCGATTAACCAACTGAAAAAGATCCAAAAGAGCAATCGTTATTTTTTTATGAAATTTTAAAAAATTTCCAAACTAAAAAAAATTTGACATGGAAGAGACGGATAAATAAAAATTCGAGATAGAAAAAAAATTTGGAAATGAACAAGAATATCTGTTTAAAAACACATCAAACAAAAATTTAGTGCGCTCACATATTTCCTTCTAATCATTGATTGGTTGCTTTATTTAAATATTCTAAATTATTATTTTTCTGCTATTCAGAATGGTCAGTGAGTATTTGGATAGCGAACACATGTTACCCGAGCTATGAGTGAATGGATACAATTTTAGTGATGAATTTTCCTGCACTTAGGGCATCACAAATGGAATCAATTACTTGGGAGTGAGATTTTCTCATAATTTCTAACTCCAAGAGGAAACTTTTGGAAAAATTGAATAATTTTTTGCGGCACGCGGGACTCGAACTCAAGTAGTGCTGCAGTCAGATACATAATCAGGAGCTTAGCCTCTTCGCTACGCGCCTCCTTTACCCAAGCTCTACTTCTATGTTTGTCTCTTTTTATTGTCCCCCTTAGTTTTTTTACTGGCTGTTAACAATGTCACAGGGTGGGGGGTTTTGTTGCTCGTACAATGATATTAAAATCTGTGGGGAGTGAGTAATTGATTAAATATATTGACCAAACTCTCCATTTGATTTTGATCTTTGAATATTCAATACCCTTTCTCAAAGGGTTTCTAAATTAAATCTAAATCTACTTTGATCTACAATAAAAATTTCATCCCTTTTTAGAAGAGGCAAATTTTTTTTTTTTGCTTACTATTTTTCCCAACTCATTTCAAGGGCAAGTGCTAATGCTGTTGGCCTTTGAGGAATCGCTCGAGTGGATCTTTTTATTTATTAAATTGCCTTTTGTGAATTGATAACAATTTTATTTCATAAAAATGATATCATCTCATCCATGCACATTTAATGAAATATATAACCCAAAGCGCGTGAGAAAAAACACTGCGCGTTGATTTGTATAATAGAAATTTGCATAAAAGTTAAATTAATTACTTGTTTATGTGCATGCGATTACATAATTGTTATGTTTTCAAGGGAAAATATAATAAAATGTTAAATAAAGAGTTCTTTTTATGAAAATGAAAAAAAAAGAGTTTAGATCATTTCTTCCATTATAATAAATAATTTATATTTATGCAATTATAATATTCATCTGCAATTTAGAAGAATGGGAACTCAAAATAAAACATCTGTATTCTTTGGGATTTGTTAATATCTTCTAAACTATTGGGATTCCCTCTCAATTAGAAAATCTCCCGATTAGAAAATTTTTTATTATTTTTGTCTAGCAGCAGAGCGAGCCTTTGAATTCCTTTTAAAGCAATTACTTTATTTTCTTATATGTATAAATAAAAAAAATGAAAAGAGATAACTAACAAAACAAAAAATACCGTCTATATTTTTAGTACCCGTTGAACTCACCTTGAGGACTTAATGTTAACAATATTTATTCATAAAATAATACGGTCTTAATTATATTTTGGATGTTTTAAAAGTATTAAAATAAATATAGATATTTATAAATTTAGTTTTAGAAATCTTTGAAAATGAAATAATAATAAAGAGGGCCCCTGACAATTTTGGGACGGACAAGGGTTAATACATTTCAAAGATCATCTAATAAATAATAAATATTAATTGATATATGAATTTTAATCAAAATCGTTTGAGTGGATTTTAAGAAAATCGAAAAAAATATACTAAACAAGTACAACTATAATGAGCTAGTACTCTGGCCTATTTTATTCAAAAGCTTCAAGGTGAGTGCGACAAATATAAAATTTCAGTCAGGTATATCTTTTTGAGAAATATAAAGTAAAAAAATTATATTTCATTTTTTAATATAGACATCTGGGACTCAGCTGAGTTCATAAATTGTTGATTTATGAACCTGAAGATGAAACGTTGACAGATTTAATTAAACTTTTTGTTTTGTCCCATTTGGAGAAAGTGAAATTTTTTCAAAAATAAAATCAAGGCTTTCAGACCTTTTCCTATTATCGCTTCTGAAAAAAATTTATATCGAAGTAAAAACGGACCACCTGATAAAGAAACTGGATTTAGCCCCTTTTTTTGAAGTTAGTCTTTATAATTACATATTGGAAAAGGCAATTTGGCATTCTTTACATAAATTTCATTACTGACAAAACAAAGTAAAATAGAAATTTTCTGAATTAGAAGTAATAACTTTATAAAATAAATGGTGTTGGTTTAAAGACTAGATTTGAGATATGTATTAACTGATTAGAGTGTATATGAACAGAGCCCATTGAATCCTCTAAGCAAACTAATTAGCTAAAAAAGAATTTATTTAATTTTATTTATTGTTTCCTTATGTTTATATCATATATATTGTTCTTGAATTTTTTGATTAAAATTTTTTAATTTATTGGGGGAAATATATAGTATGATTACGGATATTTTTGTAAAATAACACATTAATTTGATACATAATTTATTCAATGCTCCATCGGAAGCTACAATTTTTCATCCAGATATGAAGCCATATTTTGATCAGCAAAATCATACTTGAACACCTAATATATTATTCCTTTTTATAATTTTTTTGGGAGGGGGGAGCAACGGAGTGCTCAGTTTGGAATCTGCCTAGGACCGGTCCTACTTATTAGAATACCAGTATAAATACCTTATTAAGGGACGATACATCAGAAAGCTAGGTCTTTCTTTTCTAAAATTTTATTTTTTTGAAATTCTCGTTTACTAAAGCGGGTACGATATATAGACAGCAACTCTAACACGTCTTTTTGGAGCCTTCTGCATCTGAGACTTAATATACTGTAAATATTTCAATTTACGATACAATTAATTATTCAGCATATTTATTTATCTTATTTTATACCCAATTGATTGAAATAATTTTTCATCGGACTACCCGGAATCCCTTGACTTTTATCATTTAACCTCCAGGGGGAGGGGAGATTGTACTTGTCTATTACATACTTACATTGCAATTTGTTTTCATTTAATTTTTATTTAACAAATTCGGCAATTCAGGGGCACGAACTCGGGTTGCCAGATCAGAATGCTGTCAGCCTTACCTCCCAATATTTTTTTTAAATTTCTATAATTAAATGAAAAGACAAATAAGCAAAATGAAATGTTTGTATATGATAGATATAAATTCAAAAATAATTAATCATAAAAGTATAATGGAATTTTTATTTTTACCCTTATTAAAAAAGTTTTTTTTTTAACAAAATCGCCTTTCAGTTTGAATGAATAAAAATTAGTTTTGTTTTCCTTTAATAGGATTATTATATGACGGACACATCAATCACTGATTCTAAATTTATTCCAAATTAAATAAACCACTTGTTTTTAGTAATATAATTTTAATCTGCAGTAGTATATTTAACTTCTCATGGTGGGGGGTTGAGCTTTCGTGTTCACCAAACATATCAAACTATTTTTAACTAATATATAAAACTTTATACTTAGCTACCCTTCTTCGTACTTTAAATGGGGGAAAAAATATAATAATTATGAATCACGCGATCTCTGATAGTAGTGACTAAAAATATGAATATATTTTTATTTTTCTTCCTTATTTTAATTTAGTAAAATGAATACTCCCTGTAGACATATTTCCGTTTCAATGACATCTAATCTGCAATGCGATATTTAATATAAATATCTGCGAATTCCGAAGAGGTATATGTATATTAGACAAATTCCAAGAAGTCTATCCCTTCTAGGGGGGGTAAGACGAGTCCTATTCCGTATTATCTATATTGCGAGTGAGGGAAAGTTCCGCCTATGCCTCAATATACCTTTTTAAATTTCTCCGGTACAATTAGTATAAAAAGATGTCCCTTTCGAACTTCTAGAGAGATATGTTGGGAGTTTTAACCAACTCATTTATCCCGAATATATTTTTCCTTTTTCTAGTTAACCTAACTTCTCTTTTAGAAATAAATGTCAAACTCTGCTCTTAGCTTATAATTGCAACGTCATCATGACGCGACATTCAATAACTAATCAGTGGCCTCTCATGGCATTTTCGGATTATAATATTGTATAGATATTTTTTCCAGGCATATTTATTTATACTAATTGGATTCCAAATAAATTTTCTTCGGAATTGCCTGGGATCCAAACCCACATCCTTTGACTTTTAAGATTATCAATATTGCCCTAGTAAATTCATCTAACATCTCTATTACATTTTAACTAGTGGGAGAAAAATAGAAATAAGACCTGGAATTCTGAGACCGGTCAGATAATAATATTATATAACTTAATTCATATGGGAGGGCGAACAAAATTTTTACTCAGAACTTCATTCATCATGATAGAGATTCTATTCATGTCATAAAATTTATTTAAAATAATTAGTTATAAATTATTATCATTAAATTAACAGAAATTTTTTTATCGGAGGCCATTAGACATATGCGATAGATTGTATAAATGTGACCGTTATTTCCCGTTCATAATTTATTTAAAATATATTGACTACCAATTAATTAATATGGACAGAGTCTAAATGGCCTCAGATGCCAAAAAGATTTAAAAGAGAAAAAAAAATGACAACAGGTATTTATACAATACGAAAATAATGCAAATAAACTGGAAGTTTACAGAAATCATTAAAAACTATTAAAAAATATCATAAAATAAAGACAGAAAATATTTATAACTCAAAAATCAAACAAAGAAAGATCAAATGTGATCAAAATTTTATTTTAGTATTTTATTATTATTAGAAAATAATTTTAATTAAGATAAAATGAATTTTTATATAAAAATTAACTAACTTTGATTCAAAGCCGAAACGAAAGATCATAAAATTTTCAATTAGAATAAAACTTTAAATGAATGATATATTTAATTTGTTATAAATAAATGAATATAAATATATTGGATAATAAAATTTAAGATTTATTTTTTAATATATTAAATAAAATACATACCGGAAATGGATTATTACTACAAAATGAAATTATTTATTACAAAGGCTATTTTCATTCGTTTGCAACCGTCAGGTGCAGGGCAGTTAAAAAATGTCGAGCGAAGGAGTCTGATTACTTCACACTGGAAAATTACTCTTGGAACAATAAAATTAATTTTAATTATAGGGGAGTTATGAAATTAGTAACTATACATATTCTTACTAGAGACGTTCTGGAGCAATTAGTCTAAATATCCACTAGTGAGTTTGTAATTTGGGTTGTTTATCTTCCAGCAAGCAAAAACAAACTTCTTAAACTCATTTGGAAAAAATTCTTTTTTCTTGCTTCCCTGCCGAAAATATAGCGAAGAGTGCGATTTATCCTCTCGACATCATTCATATATCCACTTCTGAAAAACGGACTAATTAGTGGTAGTTGTTTTATTTTGGGTGTATACTTGAATCGAATAAAGATTGGGGTCAGAGGGAATAGAATGAGTATGAAGAATTTTGGGAATCTTTCCTCTTCCAAATTACATTATAATTCTATTTACAATCACCTTAGTTATTTATTTTTTTTTTTGTAATTTATTTCTTTTGTCCAGTCATCCCCACTTTTTTCTAAAATTCAGACTGAAATGAAAGACTTGGACAAAATTTGGCTTAGGCCTACTTAATTTTTATCTTCCTTAAAATAGAGATTACTTTTTATTTCAAAAGTGAATTAACCTTATAGTCTATTCTAAATAATTAAATTATCGGATTGATGAAGTTAGAATTCCTAAAAAGCAGTCAAATGAATAAAAAATAAAATTTATCTTTTGTTCCCAACGTTTCGAATAACTGAGGCAGTCACTCTCTTCCTCAGAGCTAACAAAATGGGCATATTTACATTTATATACAAAAAAAAAAAAAAAAAATAGAAAGAAAACAATACTTGATTATCCGGATTATTTGAGAACAAGAGTCGTCCGGATAAATAAATAAAAATAAAAAACTAGGAAAAATTGCAAAAAAAAAACAATATAAAATAAAACATTTAACAAACTAGAAAGGAAGAGGCATATGGCTAAAACGGATAAGCCTCAGATTACGGATCTGGAGTTGCAACACACCGGCTTGCCGTAAAAAAATTATTCCACTTTGTCAAAGTCTCCTCCTGGGGTAGGAAAGTGGAAGATAATCTCACCCCCAGTAACAGGCACAAAGAACCCAATTCGTGAGGGCTGGATGGGAAATTAAATCCAACAAATGATTTATAAAAAGCTGGGCTTGAAAATCTGGATGACTGAGATCCCGGCATTGGAGTTTCTATTGTATTAACTAATTAACTTAAAATATTTGATTTTTAATTTAATAAATTTTACTTTTATAAATATATAGTATTTTAATAAAAGTAACTAGTATCGGAAAGTGGAGGAGCCTGGTCACAGATTATTATGTTTGTCTGAATATAAAAAATATGTATTTTAAGGGGGAGGGGGAATAAGAATCTGGGATGAGCTCTGGCTACCTACCCCCACCCCTTAGATAGTATTATTTTAATAGATAATTTCTAAGGCGGAATCGAGGTTCTTTTACGACTCTCAATGGAATGCATGAAATCGGCTAGTAAATAAATATAACAACTTTAATAAATCAAAAAAATAATAAAAAATAAAGATATAAAATTGAAAATTTGCTTCAGCAATTTTCCAATTATTAGAATTGTTAAGACCTTTTTTGGCCATTTGAGAGATTTTAAACTTTTATCACCCTGTAACAAGTGTGCTTTTGAAGGAATTATGGCTGATGGGCCTGGCTGGCCTTTTCGATGCACACGGGGGGGACTATCGCCTCGCCAATCGCTTAAGCAAATGTCGGATCCCTCGTGACCTTTGTTTCTTAGCGAAATACCTATTCATCGTAAAGGTCTCTCTCTCTTCTTTCCCTCCTAGGGCTGTTAGGGCGAACAATCTCAGCCTATGTAAATGAGGTAATCCACTTGTTGCATGATCAAAGGTGGCGTTTCTCTATGAATCGTTTAAAATAGAAAAGAATCGAACCAAAATAGAACACATTTTTTTGAAACTACTAAAATAAACTTGATCGAAGTTTATTTCTTGCCATCCTCATTTAAAATTAATTTACGGCAATTAAATACTTTTCTATTCAAACTTGAATTGATTAATTTTGGGGTGGATAATTAATTGCATCTTTAAAGTTTTTGAGAGAAATGTACTTTAATATGCCCTATCCCTTGGTGCGCGGTTCTCACTTCACTTACCTATTAATATAAATAAATAAATGGCCTCAAATGTTGAAAACGACTTTTAAAAAATAAATAAAAAAAATATAATTATAAATTAATATCTACTAATCCATCAGAGGTTGTAAACGCAAATTTCTCTAGAAAGCACATCTTTAGTTGTCACACTAGCAAGATTTTTTCATATGATAGTTTTTCGTAAGTCTATTTCGGCATTTGATGCCATTTAAACTCCGTCCATATTTATTTAAATTGATTAATAGTAAATATAATTTAGATACATTTTATGGCTAAAGTGAGTTATTAACACTTAGATCATGAAGCAAGAGCTTTACCTCTGTCAAAGAGACAGGGGTCAATTTTTTTCTTTTATGTCTTTCTTCGGCATATAATCCATTTTAGACCTCGTTCTTATTTATTTATATTAATTGGAAGTCAATACAAAATAAATACTCTTAAATTTTTGTCGTTCAGGATGGGAAGCGAACCACCGAGACCTCTACCTCTGCACCAAAGGATAGGTTTCGAATTTATTTTAAAAAATTGGTGTATACCATGTGAACCCTGAGACAAATGAAAAAGAGAAAATATTATTATATTTCCCGGGGGAGATCGATTTTTGAAATCCACCATTTTATATTTATTTATTTATGATAATATTATGGAAAATGCAGGTTTGATTTTCATAAAATTAAGGATAAAATGGATCTAGAGAAAACAATAATTTTTTCAAAATGCCTTCATTCAGATAAAATAATATTAATTTAATCAATTTACTGGTTTAATATTTTCGAATATAAACAAATATCATAATTTGTAATTGAAAATAGATAGTGATCCGAATAATAGAGAAAGTGATTCTCTCTGTAATTTCATTTTCCTGATTCCCATAAAAAGAGAGAGGGAAATAAATCATATACTATGAAATAATAAAATCATTTTCGTTTAAAAAAAATAAACATTTTAATTTCCAATACATGAATTGTAAATTCCTAATTTTCGATTAAATATAGAGTGTTAATTAATTATTAGCATAAAAAATAATAGAGAGAGAAAGCCTTTAACATAGGCAACCAGTGTTAAAGGTTTTAATAATTAGTTGTGTATTATAGGCGTTTATTTTGAAAATTATTAATTAAATTAATTTCAGAATCATTAAGAGGGGAAGTGTGTGAAGTGTTTTGTAAATTATGGAGCTGGAGATCAAGAATATTTAGGGTTAGGTTAGAAATTCTTCTTCCTCTTTATTAGTTATAAATTATAGTGAAGTGAAAAAGTCAAAAAAAAATTAATTTGGATGAATTGTAATTTTCATTTAAAATTAGCTACTTAGAGGTAGAAGGAGGGGCCTGCCCTGCAAATCTGAAAAAAAAATTTTTTAATCAATCCAAATTTTTAATAAATACAAAAATGAATATGCACAAAAATCAATACACAGACTATGGCCAGCGAGGCAGTACAGGGAAAAGAAAATAAAAAATATGGAGACATCAGGTCAACTTCCTTTATTCGAACAAGACCGACGTTTCGGTCCTTAGATTGTGACCATCCTCAGGCTCCTTAATTCATTCACTCAAAGTTAAAATAATTATTAAAGTTAAAACTATGAAAATAAAAATAATAATTATTAATTTAGATTTTTAGATGAATACTTGGAGAGTCAAAGGTTGCAAGCATAGCTGGCCCAAAGTTGCTGATATCTGCCCTAAGTATTATAATAACTTTTGTTTGGGAGAGATTTAGGGGTTTTTTCTTTTTTGCAAGTGGTTCTCTTTATTTTAAATTTTTTTTATTTCTATATCTTATATATATATTTTTATATTTATTATTACTTATTATTTTTGTAATTTTTTCATTATTTTATTTAAAATTTGGATTGATTTTTCCAATTATTTTTTGGTTTTGGGGGATAGCCTCTCTTTCCTATAATATAGTATAATATATCTTTAAGTAGAGTCACTTTATTATTTATTAAACCTATTATATTATAAAAGATAGAAATTTTTTTTTCAAACAAAAATTGTTCATAATTATAATATTGTATATGACTATTATTTGACCTAAGTTAATACTTTAGGAGATACAATTGAAACTTGGTCTCAGTGATCCGGATCCTTTTACGATTTTTTTAATTTCAAGTCTTTTTCGGCATCCGGGACATTTAGACTCCGTCCTTATTTATTTAAATTAATTGATATATACCAATACGATTTGAACTTCAAATAAAGTACCACTTCGGCTGGATCAATTTTTGATTCTTGAATAAAATTTTTCTTTGAATTAGTCAAGCCATTCGGCCATAATCATTTCTATAGTTGCACATACAGGAGTAGAAGAAAACTCGTTAAAATACTCGTGTTGGAAATAATTATTTATTACTATTTTATGTATTTAAAAAATAAATTTCCTTAAGTGAAATTAATATTTTAATTATATTTTATAATTATTATATCTAGTAAATAAATAACTGGTTTTGCTCTTCACTTTTTTTGCATATAAGTATTATATGGTAATAAAGGGTGCGCAAAAAGTTTAATTTGTTTTTAAAAGAAACTGAATTTGGAGTACAAAACCAGTCTATATTTAAGGTTATATTTAATCATATAATACCAGGCCTCGGGACAATAGGTACAGGAACCTTTCGGAGTTTGAAAACCAAACCAACCATAATTTGGCTAACAATTGTTTTGGTGCAATTTAGACTCAGTCCTTATTTATTTTTATTTTAATTGGTAGCCAATATAATATAAATAAATTTTTGGACGGGAAGCGAACCGCTGATGTTTGGAACGGGTGAAGCGAGACCCCTACCATTGCACCAAAGCCACCAATTAAATTAAATAAATAAAGATCAACTCTACTGGTCTTAAATGTCAGAAAAAAACTTTGCCCGAAACGTTATATTAAATTTGACCTGCTTATCTCTAATACTAATGAATAAAAATCTCATTAATCACAATTGTGAAAAGCTACCTACCTGGGTTGCAAGTTGCAAGTCGAATCACCGCATCGCGTTAAGGTTATTGTTAATTATTCATCAACAACGTTGTGTATGTTTTCGAGTTTTGACACCTTATGTTGCGACATTCTTTCACTATACTTTAGCTTGTTTTCACATCTATCTCAGAGTGATTTGTGTGTCAGAGCCTGATTTTTATTATTTGTTTTTTTTTTTTGGCTGAGGCTAGAGTGAAAAGAAAACATTTCGTTTTCGTTCTTGTAAAAAAAAAGAAAGTTCCTTTTTGGTCAGAGAATTGAAGTGATATATTAATGACTGAGTCTTTCTAAAATTTATTTTAATGTTTTTTCCGTTAAAGAAATTTTAATAAATATCACATAAAGTAAAAGAAAAAATATTTTTCAGTTTCTAAAAAAAAAAATAAAATTTAAGCCAAAAATAAACACATCTATTATCTATTATAAAATATTAAACAAAACTTAGTACTGTCTCGTAAAGGGCAAAAAATAAAATAAATAAGTTTTTTTTTAAACAAACAATCAATAGAGGAATAATAATTTTTTTTTTTGTCTTTTTCGGCATCTGTGGCTCCGTCCTTATTTATTTATATTAATTGATAGCCAATATAATATAAATAAAATTGTGTCCCTCAGGAAGCGAACCGCTGATCTTTGGTACGTGAAGTCAGGACAGGGCTGATAATTATATTAATAATTATAATAAATTTTATTAATATTTTAGACATTTACAATATTGTTCAATTAGATTTTTCTTTTCGCAATCCGATGAATTCTTGTTTGTAATTTATTGAGGTTTTCTTTCTGATCGGGTTTATTTGAGGTAAAAAGATAAAAAAAATCTCCATAATAAAAAGTAGTAGAGAGCAGAGAAAAAATAATGAAGAGAAAAATAAACAAAAGCTCGTTAATAAATAGAAATGAATCAAACAAATTTTTTTTACCTTCTTAGCCCTTTATTATCTCATTCGAATATGTTGAGAGGAATCAATTAATATATATTATTTAATTAAAGCTGAAACGTTTCATATTTTGGGAGTTTTATTTCGATAGAGGCTCCCCTACTGGCTGACTTTCTCCCTTTTCACATATCTCTGATCTGTGTACCGCCACCCATCTCATCATGAAGATTTATATTAATATTTTTTTTTTTTAAGACTTTCGGCATCTGAGGTTATTTAGATTCCGTCCTTATTTATTTATATTAGTATATTGGTAGCTAATATAATATTTGTCGCTCAGGACGGGAAGCGATCTACTGACCTTTGGTACATGAGACGAGATCTCTACCTTTGCACCAAGGGAGAGGGTTAATTTATTATATTAATATTATTTTAACCTATATTATTTTAATTATTAAAACAACGCATGCACAATTCTAGGGAGATTTAACAATTTTATATACATGATCCGTTCTATAAGACTTTGGAATGGATCGAAAAATCCATTAATGAATTAGTTATTTGAGTTGCCTACCTGCCAGCAAGTAAAGGCGAATGAACATGACCCAAGGTATGTTTAACCTACCAATGGGCGATTGCCCAGGGCTCGCTCACAAAGTCTACTCTCAAGAATTTTTCGATCAAAAAATAATGGAATTTTTATTTGGGCGTTTTTTTTAAATTTATTTTCACCATTTAGCCAGCCATTGGGTTTAATAGTATAATATAGTATAAAAATATTGTATATATAGAAACAATGAATATAAACAAAATGATATTAAGAATACAAAAATATATATTAAACAATAACATTTACAATATTAAGCTTAAGAAATAGATAAATTTAAAGTTGCCCTGTCCTTTGGTGCAGAGGTAAAGACCTTGCTCCACGTACCAAAGGTCAGTGGTTCGCTTCCCGTCCTGAGCGACAATTATATTGGCTACCAATTGGTATAAATAAATAAGGACGGAGTCTAAATAGCCTCAGATGCCGAAAAAGACTTAAAAAAAAAATTTAAAGCTGACTATCAATTTAAGTCTGATTTGTTGAATTTTATTTATTTTTTTTATAGGCCTTTTGTTACTAAGACCATTTGGAATTTTTTTTACATATGTTTATTATAATAAAATAATGTGTGAGTATATTATTTTGCATAGATGTTGAAAAATCATTTGGTTTATTATATTGAAAATACTGATGGCTGATTTGCTGAGGCGTTAACTATTTTTCCTGTGAGGCTATTCTAAATATTGTTGATTTCAAGGATCTCAACTTGTATCAACTCTAGACAGGACCGTAGCCAGAATTTTTTTCGGGATTGGGGGGGGGGGGGGGTTATAAAGAATAAATTTCTATCATTATAGATAAAGATCATCAAATATGGTTCCATAATTTTGAATAAGTTTGATTTGATACAATTTATTAAAACATTCTTGATATCGATAATAATAAATAAAAATTATGAATATTTCTATTTGAAAAGGATCATTCTAGTAATAAATTAATTATTTATAGCTCTAGCCTAAAATAAATTCCAAAGAATAAAACAATATTTTTTGATAATTTCTAACAGTGTTTAAAATTTTATTTTACTCCTTTATATTTTTATTTATAAATGTATTTTCAAGTTTTTTTTTTCGTGGGAGGGAGTGGGGGTCTGGACCCTCATATCTCCCCTGTTTTATAGCCTGGTTGTATGAAAAAAATATGTTTCCCACCGGGATTTGAACCTTGAATTTCCGGACCGAAGTACAACCCATTATGCTAAAGGGAAGAGTGGAGCAAATACCAGAAATTCGAAGGCCTTGGGTTCAAATCGCGAGAGGGCGGATTTTTTTTCAGCTATAGTATATACTTTACTTCTCTTTTTTCATGTCCGAATTTCAAATTGGCAAACATACCGACGTATCCACGCCCTATTATTTATTAAATCCTGATTAGTTTACCTTTAATTTTCTAATATAATAAATAAATTTATTATAAAAATAAACTGCTCACTTTCTATTAATATATTTATATTTTAATCCAAATGAAGGAGAACTTTGATATTTTCTGAAATGTGTTTCAAAGTTTTTTTTTTTTTTTTTTTCAATGATTCTAAGCTTACTTCTCTGGAGAGAAGCGGAGAAAGCAAAATTGAATATATTCATAAAATATTATTCACCACTTGGGATGCGAGAGTTGGCTTTTTATAAGTCATGAGTTTTTCACGGTAACGGCATAAATATATGTTAAAATTTTTATAAGATTTAATATATTTATTTATTTATTTATTTTGCTTAGATTTATAATAAACGCGTAAAAGTAAACTAGGGGAGTAAATTTGATTGCCGATAGCTAAAGGGGGGAGTTAAGTCAGGCGTGAGGGGATATGCTAGTCATATAAAAAATGAGTGACAGCAAATTTTATATGTAGACACTACACCATTCTTGTTTAAATGTATTATTATTACTATTTGAAATTTAAATTTTTCTCTTCGAGGGTTTGACTTATTTTACCCTATTTAAATATCTGAAATAGTTTATGTGTTAGAGGACGTGATTTGAAAATTTTATTATTTTCAGTAAAACGTATTAGACAAGAAAAAAATTTTTCATTGCTCTAATTTTGTCACATATCGTGGCTGATAGGTTAGAGATATTGACATTGTTAATATTGATAACCTTCAAAGCCAAGGGTTGTGGGTTCGGATCCCAGACAGTCCGATGAAAATTTATTTAAGTCATTTGGATACCAATTGATATAAATAAATAGGTCCGGATAAATGTATCGTAAATAAGAAATAATTAAATTGTTTAAAGTCTGTATGGCCTCAGTTGCTATTAAAAAAAAAAAGTAAGTTTCTGGATAAATGATTGTCTCTCTTACAGGCTTATTTAAAAAAATTTTTCTTATATTTTGCTTCCCGTCCTGAGTGATAAAATTATATTGTCTACCAATTGACAATTATTTATTTGTTAACGTAGTCCTCAGATACCGAAAAAGACTTGAAATAAAATTCGAATATTTTAAATTATTTTATCAAATATCTTTTTTATTCTTAGAATATTTTTTTAAATTTCATTT
>JAAAKE020084624.1:0-15112 GCA_010014785.2 Anisolabis maritima | reverse complement strand
AAAAAAAAAAAAAAATAAAAAAGAAAAAAAAAAAAAAAAAAAATTTTTAAAAATCCACAAAATAAAAACCCCAATTAAACTTTTCCCCCCCCCCCCCCCAAAAAAAAAATAGATATAGAAAAAAGATTATTAATGGTCCAAAATTTATTGAAAGGGGGACGTGACTAAAACTGGTATCGTAAATTAGCTAAAAGATAAGTAAAATAATAAGTGGATTGTATTTATTAGAATAAAATAAAAAAAAATTTTGTCCCCATTTTTGTATTTAGAGAACATTCAGCTTTCATTAGCCACTGGGTTCTCATTGTCTCAGTTTGACTTGGAAAACATTTGTAATTGCAATTTTTTACATGCTAAACGTGATAATGAAATCGTGTACTAGCTCCCGAAATGTTCCGTGGTTGCAGAAATAAAGATGAAAAATTTGGCTTCGAAATAAAGATTTTTTATTTTATTCATTGACTAGTTTACTTTTCTTTAAACCATTAAATTAGGAAACAATATAGGCAAATTATTTTAAATAAATAGACAGGAAGAGAACGACTGACCCTAAAACTAAAACTGAGTCTTGACCCTATTCTAAAAGTCAAAGGCTATTATATTTAAAAATTATTTTTTTAGTAATTAATAAATTGTCCTTGATCCTTTAGTAATATTTAGAGTAGTGACAATAGTCCTATTTAATATTCCAAGGGCTCTTCCTTTTTGGAGTAGAGTCGAGGCCTTATCTTCATATTCCAAGAGTTCTCAAAAATAAATTTGTACATATAGAATACTGCCTCTAAATTATTCTTTTTCTAAACCATATTTATTTCCGATAAAATCATTTTTCCTCTCGTATCATAAATATTCTCTTATATATGTATACGGTACATGAAAAAGTAAAAAATTCGAATATTTTCTAAGTCAATAAATAGCCAAAATAAAATTGTTATTTTATACCTCGTCAATAACTCATACTCTCCATTAAAAAAAATCTCTAACTATTAAAATAGACAATGTCAAGATTTATTTTAATTGAATAGAAGATGAAGATTTAAAAAAAGGTCCATTCATTCATTCTATTTCAAACTTCCAATTTCAATCGCTTTTTAAAGCCTCTCGATTTAGTATCTTTTTTATACTTGGATAATAATAGAAAGTAATAATCATGATGTTCATTTTTTCTTTTTCTAATAGGGAACTAGAAATATATACTTCATTATTAAATTTTTATTTTTCCCAATATTTATCTCATTTATAAAAAGTTCTAAATTCGAATTTAATTAAAGGTCTTGGTTTATGATTCGATTTATTTTGATGTCGAATATAAATCACATTTAAATAGATTAGCACAATATTAAAAGGGTTTAATAATTGGCATAATAATAATAATAGTATAGTTTATATAATAGTTTTTTTTTATTTATTTATTTACAATGTATTCGGCTGCTAAGGCCATTAGACTTTAAACATATAATGTATTACATAGAAATATCATGAAGGCTACCGGTTGACGATCTACCCTCTTGTGCCTCGGGACCACCTATCCCGAGGTTCAGTAGTGCTTGGCCTTGCTTAACAACGATGATCTCGGTGACTGATTCTCTTCTTTCCGACTAGGCCCGCTGGCCTAACAATAGTTGTTAAGCAAAAAAATTTGTAAATAATCTTTAATATTACACCTGATTTACGTTTATATATTTTATGACCTGAACAGCCCTCATCTATCTATACCTATGATCTAGGAAATTTATTCATCATTCATCTTTAATTTCAATTATTTTTTTTAATTTAATCAAAGATTCCATATATCATAACTGGAAAAATCTTTAGTACTTTAGTATTAATTCTTTCCTTAAATAATTGGGAAAGGTCCAGTCGGGAAAATTTATATTTTCCTTTTTCTATTATTTATACTAAAGGGAAGAAGCTACATGTCAATAAATAAAAAAAAAAAAAAAAACATTTAAGATGGTGGAAACTGGCCCCTCGGGTGTTGGGTTTATTTTTCAATTCAATATTCATACCGAGTCAAGCTACATCTCAAATTAATCGAATCAAAATTTAAAAAATTATCGAATTAAAAAAATAAAAAAAACTTCGCGCTAAGAATTTATCTAATATATCTTCTTTTTTGATTCATAAATCCTCAAATTCTTTAAAAAGGATTTTTATTTATCAGTCAAAATTAAGTCTTTTTTCGCTACTTAGACTCTGTCCTTATTTATTTAAATGTCGGGTAAAAGATCTAATCTCAAATAGATTGATATGAATTTTGGAGTACATATAATATATTACATAGGAATATCATTTAAGCTACAGCCAATTCTCTTTTGCATTTGTAACTAAAATTCATTATCTAACAAGATTTGAATTGGACTATGGGGGGCATAAATTCTTTCATTTTTGCTTGGTAGGTAATACAAATATTCGACTTGAACTTGTACTCCTAAATTCATACCAATCTATTTGGGATTAATTCATTTACCCGACATTTAAATAAATAAGGGCGGGGTATAAATAGCCAAAAAAGGCTTAATTTATTTGACTGACAAATAAAAATCTATTTTTAAAGAACTTGAGGATTATTTAAAAAAAGCCAAATAATCATTATTTTTTTAAAAACTTCATACCTGCTCAGGGCTGAGAAGCTATTTAAGAAAAATTCCATTTACACATTTATTATTTTATTTTTTGTAATTTTCATTATGAAAGGGGGCGGGCACCCCCCCCCCCCCGCCTACCTCTCTCTCTCTCTCAATACGTCACAGCAATAACTTCTCAATCAGAGGTTTGAGTTTCGTTTAAACTAATCGCGTTTGCAAGCGTCTAATCGCATTGATTTAGCTCATTGATTTCCCTCTCATGCAGGCACACATGTGGCCAATTATGAAATTGTAAACTTGATTAAAACAAAATTTGTTTCATTTTCATACTAACAATTTATAAAAAAAAAAATATTATTTAAATTAGAGCTGTCCAAAACACGTCTCGCAGAATATAAAATATTTAAAGCTTTATTTAAATTGCATTGTATTTTTTAGAATTTTTTGCAATATACAGTAGGAATATCTTAAAAAAGAATAGCAACTATTATTATTTCTTTTTATTATGCCTCACTATATTGTTCTTGGTCAAGCCCACCTTCAGGGCTTGAGGGCTCTCAGTATAAATACATGGCGATAATTTCCATTATATTAATATAATATAGTCTGAGAATTTTCTTTACCAAGACCCAAACGTCATCATAGTGGGCATAATAAAAAGAAATATTAGGCCCTGTCTGTCCTTTGGTCCAGAGTAGAGGTCTCGCCTCACGTACCAAAGGTCAGTGGTTCGCTCCCCCTGACAAAAATGTATTTATATTATGTTGGTTACCATTTAATATAAAGAAATAAGGACGAAGTCTAAAATGGCCTCCGAAGTCAAAAAATATTAAAAAAAATAAAAATAGCTGCTCTTCTACTCCAGCTATATTCACATTGTCTTATGAAATTTGATGCCGCCTGCAGGGAAATTTTCATTTAATTTGGACCGTATAGGCACACCTACCGAGCCCCGATTATTTACCCGAGGTGCTTTCGTGTACAGAGTCACACACCTCAAACCCAGCCGATTTTAATGCGGCTTTTGAATAGCTAGTACCTTCTTTGCTCATTATAATAATTCTTTATTTAAAAATATTAATATTTTAAATTAATTAATTTATTCATCGATTGCGCCGATTTTATAGATAACCCGGATAAAATCTCCGAGTTTTGGTTGCATAACCTACAGGCTGTGTTCGAAATCTTTATAATTCATTAATTTATTGATTTCTTATTTTCTTACTGGATAATTTTTGTTCTATTTTTTGTTTTTTTATGTTTACCATTTGCACCGCTCCATTTGATTCAATGTCTCAGGGCTCACAACTTTGGACACGGATATTGTGGACCTAATTTTACATCATTTCCTGTTTAAGAGAAAAATAATTTTTTTAAAATTTATAGTCTCAAAACATTCTTATTTCTCTTCTGTTATTTTTCCCTTCTGATTTACAATCTCAGGTAATAAAAAATTAATCAAAGATTCTTTATATTTCCTTTCTCCCCATTATTCTCTTTTCTTGTAAAGAAAGAAACCTATAATAAATTCTCATATTTCGTTTAACATTCATTAATCATCCATTACAAACTTAAATGCTATAAAGAGGAAATTTGTGATTTTTTTATTACCTATAAAAAACATTTTTTTTTTTAATATGCGTGGCTATAAAAAATATAACGCGAAGTTCAAAAAGGTAAAATTCGATTCCAGTACTAGAGATATTTTTTCTTTAATTTAATGTTATAAATAAATCAAAGGAAATCCAAATTAAATTAACTTAGGTAAACAAATTTTATGGCTTTTCATTTGTTTTTATTTATTTCGAAATATAAAAACAAAATTGTCATTTTTAAAGTAAAATTTTTTAAGAATTTAAATATCTGTGCATTTATTAATTTAACATTCTAAAAAATCAAAGTATTTTTATATAAAAAAAACTTTTATAGAGTAAGAACTTTTTAAATAAAATTCAATATCTCTGATTAGATGAATTTCCTTGAAATTTGGTAAAAAGAGCTCTAACTACTTCATAGTATATATAAGTGAAATAGACATCAAAATTGGTGAATAATTCCCAAGCATTTTTTTAAAAATAATAATTCATAGCATCCATTTTTCAATGCATTGATACAAAAGTATTTTTTTTTTTAAATAAATATCTACAAGAATAAATTCATATACTACCCCTCTACTTTCATCTAAAAAAAACCACATTCGGTTAATTTCTTTGAATTTTATATCTTTTAATTAATTTGAATTAAATTTTATTTAATTAAAAATATCTTTTTAACTAAATGAAGTACATTTTATATGTAATATTGAAGATTCGAAAAGAGTCAAAGGTAAATGAGATATAAAAAAACACTCTAGGACGTTTGCACAAATGGCAACAAGTGCATTCCAAACGAGTAGCGAACCGATGGCGATGAGAGCCATTCACGGCCCACTTGATTCATTAGGCCATGAACATTTTCTTTATCACGAGAGCCTCTCGTCACCCTTATCAACGCGGATATAATTAAAACATTTATTTAAAAGTTAGAAAAAAAAAAAAACTTTATATAAAAGTAATTTGGACATAGGCATTCGTAGAAGAAAAATAAATATAAAAACAATTTTCAAGTATTGCTTTTATAAATAGCAAATATACTGTATATTTCATATTGAAGTGGTCCGTTCTGTGAATTCCAAAAATCCAATCTCTACTCCAAAAATGGTGAAGGGTTAAAAGATGCTCGCTTCCACTACCAAAGGTCGCTCCCCTTCTTCTTTGTCTCAAGGAGAGGAAAGACAGCATTACTTTTTATCTTCTCTTATGCAGCTCTAGAATTCCGAGTGAGGCCGCAATTAAGCCTTGCATTGTTTCTTTATAAGAAGTAATGTTGCCGTAAAATTGTTAAGTAAGACGTTTTCAGCCCAGTTAAATATTTTATTCGTCTTTTCCGACGTTTCGGGGACTAACGACAACTATCCTCAGGTCAAAGGGTAGCAAAATAAATGTTCAATGTATTTTGGGCACTTGCCAGATGATTCACTTGGCCTTCACCTTAAAAGAGTTACCCATGATTCTAGATGGCTCGATGCCCTTAAACCGGACTCTCTCTCCTCCTCTTTGGGACTTCCATAACATTCCATAAACACAAATTGGAATAAAAAATAGCTAATAGTAAAGTAATTTATTATTAAATAAAGGAACCGGTTTAAATGATAATAATATATAATACGGCAAGATTTGGTATGGTACAGTTTAATTTAGATTAGGTTAATAAGAAAATACGGACATGTTTTATAAGGGCTATTGTTACAATTAGCTACTTTAGTTAACAAATGAATACGAATTAAAAATAACCAATAAGAATGGCGTCCAAATTATATTAAATATAAATTCAAGGAGAGCAAATATATCTATATATATAAATACATATACATTTAATTAAATAAAGTAAGCACGGGGAGGTGCGATCTCAGGCGCCAGGGCATTATTCTCGCATTTGAGAACAAAATAAGGCTTCTTGAAGTGTGCATCGACGACGATTCCTATCAAAGATTCAGAAGCCATGGAAGACTTGGCAAACCACACTCGAAGATTTCCATGAAAGAAGGATAAGTACAAGTTATATCCCCATCAGGATTATTTAATCCTAGAGGGTCAAAATATATTCAGACAGTGGCTAGATGATCTAACGAGTCCGTTGACGATTGCAAACAAAATTCTACGAAGGCTATATCGAATAATGGCGGAGCTGCAAGAGTACTCCTGGCGCCACCAGGGTACCAACCAATACCATTCGCCTCTAGCTAGTTGCATGCCAAAATGCCAAGAGAGTGGCGGCGCCACTTGTTCCTGGAGGAGGCATACATTATTTAACCCTTTAAAAATGATTGAGAAATGAAATAAATAATTAGAACAAATCTTTCAAAATAAATTTAAATAAATTTACTTTTAAATGCTCAATAAAGTTCACTCCTACAATTGTAATAAATATTATTTACATACAATAATATAAGTATTGTAGCCTGCAGGCCTGGCCGGAGAGAACAACAACCCCCAAGATTGTTCAAGTAAGGCGAGGCCAAGCATTGGCCATGGTTGGGTAGCCGTGAAGAACAAAAATTTGGAACGCAGGCCGGAAGCCATCAATATTTGAATATTTCAAACTATATAAAGAGAATATTTATAAACACTAAATAGCCAGCCATTCCACGAAAAAGAGTATAAATCGAATAAAAAAAAAATAAATATAAGTAGTGTATGTCCACAGTATAATTCTGAAAATGGGTCTCCGAAACATTGATAAAGGCGAATAAAATATATTGGACCGGATTTATTTGGATCCCTTAATTTGCTTGGAAAATTATTTTTGAAATATAATTTTATCTTTGTATAAAAATTAAATAAATACTTTTATATATTTAGTTTGAAATAATTCGTAAAAAACTACTTTCAAGTTACTCTAAAAAAGAATATACAAGTATTTATGGTTTTATCTTTCTGCAATTCAGACAGAAACAAATTGTGTATTTATATTCATTTGACGATACGAGTTAGCCATCCATTTTTACTTAAATTAATTAAATTGTTATACAATTATTATAAATACAATTTGTTAACTTCAGATCCTTGAAATTTTTAAACAAAAGACTCGTCTCTCATCAAGGGACAGGAACACAAAAACAACCTCCTGTGAATTTAGTGAACCCAAAATCTTTCGGAAAATTACGTTATTTTAATTACATTCATTATTTACTCTAGCCTCAATGAACTGAAAATGGCTAAATAAAGTTTGGCCAAAACATCTCTCTCTAATTTGGGTATTTTCATTTGTTTGTTGAAAAAACGTCCTTTGCTGCAACCTCATAATTCAACAATAATTTATTTACTCGATTTATTTATCATTTGTGTTATATTTGTTATATTATTTATTGTCTCTATTTATTTTATTTACTGTTTTATAAAGAATAACTTGCTAGGAAGAGACTCGCTTCAAGTTTCATAAACATAGTAACTAATATTCAAAGTTTTTTTTTTGATACGAAAAGGTTCTTCCCACGCATCTCTTATTTTATTATTCTCTAAGAATGAAATGTCAAAATTTAATGAAATGATGAATGATAAAAAAATCCTCAAAGGAGTAAAGAAATAAAAGACAAGTTTGGTGACAGTTTTTTTTTTTTTTATGTAAAATTAAACTTTTAAGTCTAGAATTTTTTTTTTTTGAAAACTCTTTTATATCATTACATTGAAATTCAATTTGAAATAAGATTTGACGGATTTTTACCAAAAAAGACAAGGCCTAGTGGTGTGAGCGGCTCCTCTTCATTTTCCCTGACTTCAAGGGTCTCGTTGGTCAAGTTGTCCATTGCTACGCCCGCCTGAAACAAAGAAACAATTGCAATCGTTCAACGATTTTGTTAAAGATAATTCGCATAAAAATGATAAAGTGATCTCAATAAACAGGCATTTATTTTCATCCCTAAAGTGGTTTTTCAAAACGGTCTGCACTCTGGGCACGTTCCTCTACTAATACTTGTTTCACTCAAGGGCACTTGTAACTCTGTTAAATTATTTATTTATTTTTATTTGACATTGACATTGAACGGCTGCAGTATGACTCTACAAAGAGCTTTTTTCGGAATTGGAATGTCGCTTGTCCTACACGTGACGTCATTTCGATTGAACATGTAAGAATAGAGCACTTAGTGTGGTTATTGGAAAATTACAAATGCCATACTTAGCTTTGTTTACTCGAGATGAATTTACATAAAGAGCAATATCAATTCATCTATGTTCAAACCCACGTGAATGGTAGAGGAAAGTCAGAAACTAAAGTTTGCATCCTAACATTTTTAAAATTGTTTTCCACCACTTCCTTTTCGCACTTTCCTCTATCGTTCTCACTTCAATCAAGAGCATTTGGGACAAATAGACATCAAGGATAATAGAATTGGAATTGGACTTGACATAGACCTAACTTCATATCGACTGAACAAATGTGCGATTATTACAAATATCTGTTAAAAAAAGTCAAAATTAGTATAATTGTAACACCTTCCTTTCTCTAGAAAAAAAATTGGTGAAATGAAAGATACGAAATAATAAATATGCATTTTATAAATAAAGGGCTATATATTTTTAATCTGAAACTTAGGCGTTATTGTCAAAAAACAAATCATCTTTCAATAAAACATTTTCTATTGATTTGGCTTTAAGCAAGTGTAAACATACGTACTCTATAAAAAGATCAATCAACAAATTTAAACACTCCCTCTTAAATTAATTAAATTAAACTTTTCCCTCAAGTTTTCTTTTTTCTGTTTGGAGATAAATTAATATTTTATTTGCTTTAAATTCGATTCAATTGAATTGACAAAGTTTTGTTAACAATAAACAAACGTACTTCATAAAGTTGCTTACCTTCTGATTGTTCATATTTAAGTTAGTATTAACCTAATTTAATTCAATGCGTTCAATTTAATTAACTTACTTATTATATTCTTTATAAAAATAAATAATAAACTTTGTGGAAACGTTGCTTTTAAGACAAATTAGGATTAACAAAAAAATATAAGGCCATAAATAATATAATATATTTTTGGCTGCTATTCTTGTTTTATTTATATAACGGCCTTCCGAAATATTTATTTTTGAAATTTGAAAACCCGGAAATAATGTTTCTCACTTATTTTGAAAATAATGATTGGGTTTCTAAATATTTCAAATAGACTTTCAGGGTAATATTTATTTTTATTCCTCACCTTTCCATCAAAGAGAAGAGGTAATTTTAATTTAAACTCTGCTCTCCTTTAAAAAAACAAAATGAAAAATAGTTTACAATTGATTTCCTCCCGCCGAAGGGGAATAATTTTAATTCAAAACAAATATGAATTCTGTCATTTGACTAAAAAAATGTCCGGGAAGTTTGTTTAAAATCTCCTTTTGGGGCCGGGAGCTACGATGACCCTGTCACCTTTGATGGATGTCGATCCCCGGGGCTTGGGAGCCCCACCCTCCCCCTTCTCTGAAGGCATTTACATTTAATTGACATCATGGTCTCTCCACAAAGAGTTAATGACTTTTAAATTATTTGGCTCCATTGATATCTTTTAAAATGTTAAACATGTATTTTATTTTGTTTACATTGAATTTCAATTTAATTTGGGGGTCCAGGGGGAGGAGAGAGAGAGAGAGAGTGGATTAATTTCAACCATTAAATAATATGTTTTGATAATTTATTCAAATAATGAAATATTATCAAATTTTTGATTTTTTTTAGTTATTAATAACTATATTTTATATATATATTTTATAAAATAATTCATATGTGAAACAAGCCCCAAAAATTTCACTAATGAATTTTGTTTAAAAAAGAAATAAAAAATTTGGAATATTTTTTACAATTACATAAAATTCCTCAACTAAATTAAACATCAAGAGAATTTTATCATCCGTTGATTACAAACTGTGGAAAGTATAGTCCTACAAGAATTTCATATGGTGTATTAATCAGGCTGATGAGAGTATCACCTTCCAGCATATATATAACTACTTATTAATAAAAGAGTACAAATCACCACTTTACTACTGATAACGGACTCTCCTCCATGCATCTCAAACATCCTTATAGCCACCACACTGTAAATGGAAGAAGTGGACAGATTTTTAAACAAGTTGAAAGAAAAGCACATCCTATAATTTCTAACTTATAAACATTACTATTTACATTTATATATATATTTTTTCTTTCTCTTTATATTAAAAAAATTAATTCTTGTTTTTTAAATTTTTTCCTTTGAGAATATTTTATTATATTATTTATTTATAATGAGAAGCCAAAGGAAAGGAAAAATTGAACTCGAATTCTTAAATTTAAACAATGTAACATGCATTTGCCTTGTGCAATTGTGTATATACTTATAAAAATGAGAAATAAAACTCTTATTATTATTT
This sequence comes from Anisolabis maritima, assembly GCA_010014785.2. Taxonomy (NCBI): domain Eukaryota; kingdom Metazoa; phylum Arthropoda; class Insecta; order Dermaptera; family Anisolabididae; genus Anisolabis; species Anisolabis maritima. Next base: position 4,593 of record JAAAKE020084624.1, on the reverse strand, counting down.
CCAATTAGATTTATAGTATATTTATTATATAGACTTACATATCTGATTTTCTTTTGTATAAAAAATATTTAGTCGTCATATTTGGCGGCGATACAGATGGGATTTGACCACCCCTTCTGATAAAGATGTCCTTTTTTTTAGTTAAAAAATTCCTCAATTTTTCTTTAATCCTAAACCTTTTTGAGGATTTGTGGCATGTGCGACTCTTCACAATTATTTAATAATAATTGGAGTTATTTATTTATTTTTTTGCTCATGCATTTTTTCGACATCATTTAGACTCCGTACATTAATTGGTTGCCAATATAATTTAAATAAATTTCATCACTCAAAATGGGAAGTGAATTTCTGACCTTTATGTTTCCAAACCAAAGCTTTAACTCTGCTTCAAAGGAGTTAAGAAATTTGATTCTCGGCGATCTTTGACACTCTTGTTCCCTCTTAAGTAAGTTGGAATTTTCACTAAAAGTTTCACTTCAATTGTTATCCCTGTCCTCTTAAAGAACAATCATATTCAGTTAAAAAATTTGGAAATCTTTAACTGTCTCTCTTAGTTGATTATAAACTTCTTATTCAGAATATACAGGATGATTTTGCGCATGCGCACAAAAGCCCGAAAATATTCTAAGATATACTAAGCTGTTTTCTGGTATAGATAGACATAAGGGTTCTAATTTACTTAGCGCTCAGTGGGGCCTCCTTCTTTATAACAATAAATATGTTGGCGGCTCCTCTTCATCTCTGCCAAAGGCCGCAGGCAATTGAATTTTTGTTTATATTATACATGAAAAAAAATATTTTTTTACCTATCTATATAAAAAAACATGAAAGAATATTTATTTACTCAATTTAAATAAAATGATGGTGCATTTTAATATTAAAGAAAATATCTCAGAGAAAACACTTTTCCTCCATATTGATTTGATAATATGAAACGTTGCATAGATTAGGCCCAGGGATTCTCTTGAGATGGTCCAGACCAAACTCTTCTCATAAGCAAGCAAAGTTTGCTGAGCTACATGTCCTCGCCATCTGTTCATGTCGGAGATTAATTCCTCCTTGTTCGCCTCCTTGCCAATATATTGGATAAAATATGTCCATCGTGGGAAAACTTGCTCATCCAGGGGGCAAAACAAGAGTTTAGTCAGCAAAAAATATTTAAAGATGCACTAAATAGAGGAAAAGCTATTTTTTTTTGTAAAAATATATTTGTCTAATAGAAATAAAATCGATGACCTCATTGAAAAAATATTATTTATATTTAATTTCCAATAAGTAATATTTCTTTAATTAATTACCATCAATATATACGTTTATGCTTGCTGAAAGGTAAACAAACCATTTAACCAACTCTTAAATAGATTTTTCGATTTATTGTTCTTGAACTCTAAAATGCATGCATATTCATTAATTTCTATGGCGATATCGGTTGCTTAACTCCCAGTAACCAAAAACAAACGAATTTATATTACACACACATTAAATAGTTTTTTTTTCACTTTTCCTCTTCTTAGTGCATTTTTAAGTAAAACTTTTTTATTTTAAATTTTTTTACAAATTTCACAAAACCATAGCTTCCTGCGTTGACCATTAGAAGCCCTGCAATCGTTCATAATCCAATTAATGATTTTTTTATTCAATCAGTTTTTTAAATTATTTTTTTTTTTTTTTGCTACATTTTCTTGTCATAAGTCTATGCCCTCAGATTCTATGTCATCAGGAATTGTTTTAAAAATTTGAATGCAAGAATCTATATTCAGCTGGACAGGCCGACAAAAGTTTTTGATAATTAGATATATCAACAAATATTAATTGAAAAAATTGAAAAAAATTTGTATAAAATAATAAAGTACTTACTCTTTTTTGTTAGACGCTTATTCCCCATATAACAATAAATTTAATTATATTTAACCCTTTGAAAAAACCAATATAATAATTAATTTAAAGGACTTCATTCACATACTTCTATAAACACTTGATTATCAACTCAGGTGGCTTTTGATTTATCGACATTGATAACAAACACAATATGGTAGCTTTTCATTCTGATAAAAAACCATTTGCTCCATATGATTATAAATAGTCTTTTTCATGACCATTAACATCAGTCATCTCATTAAAAATTATTTTTTATTTTTTAATCCTATTAACATTTCCTCGCTTCCCTCTTTAATTAATATTTATGGAATAGTGGAGGGAAATGATTCAAAATTAACATTTAAATAACTCCATGATCCTTCCAATTTTAAATCACATTTGACTATAATTAATATATATTCTAAAATACCAAAAATTTTTTTTCGGCATCTGATGACATTTAGACACCGTCCTTATTTATTTAAATTAATTAGTAGCCTTCATTTATTTTTTCCATTACTTATAAAAAAAAAATACTATTGATTTATTTGGAACTTAGTCTCACTTATTTTTCTTGGAAAAAGATTAACCATCTGCCTTCCATTCTTTCACAAAATGTCGAAATAATAAATTATAGTTTTTAAAATTTCTTTCTTATTAGTACTCTAAATAAAAAAAAATTTATTTCCGCATATTTTTATTAATGTTTTTATGTTACTCCTTTTGGCCTCAAAATCTGCTCTGTTAAATCGTTAGTTATCTTTAAATACTCTCGGTTGACCTACCGGCAGAGTTGTCAACTTCTCTTAATATGATTAAATATATATAATATAATTTTATAAAAATTTAGGTGGTTAAAATGAAATGCAAACTCTTCTAATCCTAAATAATATAGATGCTTGAGATTTGAATAGAATCTCCATTTTTTTACATTATTGGGATTATTCCTTTTGAAATATTATTTAATAGCCTTATATAATCAAATAAAGTACCATCCACTCCGCATAAAAAACGAATGAATTTGATGAGGGGATTGTAACCAATCTTCTCTTCCATTATAAAATAATAATACATGGCGTCGGTTTGCCCTGAGACACGGTCACTGGTTTCCAGTCTTTTGAGTCAGATTGATATTTTATTTATTAATTTTAGAAACCTTATTCTATATCATTAAATGTGAAGTTTGAAGTTTTTATTTTACTAATACTAGTAGTTCGGCATTCGTAGTAGTGAATGACGTGAGTCGTGAAAACAGTAGTTTATTGTTGATTTACACTGCTTCATTAGTGGCAATATGTCTCAGTATTTGATTTGAAATCTATTGACACTAGAGTGCTCCGGACCTTCAGTTTGAAATAATATAATAATGTTATGAAAATATTAGAATTCATTCAAAAAATTCCACTTATTTTTTTCCCTCTAGGTTTTTTTTGTTATATCAACATTTGATTTAATTTCCCATTCGATAAGGCCCTGTCACGTTAGTAACGGGCCTTCGTATCTTTTTCCTTCCTCTTCAATGAAAACTCACTATTTCGGAGGGCAATAACAGAAATTAATTTCAACTCTCTTAGATCTTATCAATTAACTAAAAATGAATTCAATTTTAAATATAATACATGTCTGATAGAGAAGTTTTTTTTTTTTTAATATAAAATCAATATTTTTTTATAATTAATTTATTATTACTATTAATTTAAGTATATCTTCATCTATAGCTACTTAAATAAAATTGATTATATTTTGATAAGATCAAATAAAATTTTTAATATCGAAATCAAAATGTACACAAAAGTTGTAATATTATATAATATTAATATTAACTTGTCGCATCTAAGAGCGGAGGCTTATGGATTTTCGATTATCAGATTTCGGCCCGAAAAAACAGTTTCCACAGTGCGACTGTGTGTCTGAGAGATTCTCTTGTCTCGTATTTTCTCAAAAATTATAGCTACCCTTAAACTAAAATTTTAGATTTTATATAATAGTTCATCATCATTCTGGTTCATTAAGGAAATAGGCTATTAGGGCTAGTAAATGGCACACGATATTGAGGATGCCACTTCCTATTGTATGCACATTTTTAAAAAGATTTAATAAACGCACTAAAAATGACTGGATAATAAATGTAGGGAATGATATTTAATTTAATTACTAAAAAGTAATTAAAAAATTATTTAATTGATTTATATTTATTTTTCTTTTTCCTAGGAATGAATATTTACTCTGAGTAAAACCTCTTCTCGAATCGTTAGCTCACCGAGCTGCATGTCAACAAGATCCTCTTACCTACAGACATTCAACAGGTAAATTTCAACCAATCATTTACATTTATTTTATAAATTCTTTAATTTTTGGAATTCCGATTATCACCTGATAAAATTTGGTTTCTTTTTCCTTTAAAAATTCATTTCTCAACCTCAAGAAGATAAAAATTGAATATAACACAAAGAGGCATATAAAGTATTAAAGTTTAATTTAAGAAGAACACCAAAAATCTATAAAAAATAAATAAAAAAATAGGCAACTAAATTGCGTTTCCCACACTTTTTAGCCATAAGTATGGCATGGATAAGATGACCGCTCTACAACCCTTTCGGCCTGTTGATTTTTATTGGTATTTTTAGGTTATATTGCCTTTTCATTAATTGAATTTTTTAAAAAAATCAAAGAGATTAAATAAAATTCCAGAGTTTTCTCTCTGTGATCGGGAAAGTTGCAACTTCCTTGTCTTTT
>JAAAKE020084613.1:0-22641 GCA_010014785.2 Anisolabis maritima | reverse complement strand
TCTTTGGCTAGCAACCAGTTGTGGCGCACTATTAGGCTCGATTATTAGTTATGAATTAGGTCGCTCTATTCCTATCTTAGTTGCCAAGTTGCATTTATTGATAAAACTTTTATAGAATATTTTATATTAAAATTGATTATGAATATCTAAATGTAAATGGAGTCAATTTATATGATTTCAAAGAATAATCATTACTTTTAATCGATTAAGAATTTTTATTTTTAAATAGAAAAAAATCAAAATAACTTTATGAAAAATATTAATTAATTTTTTTTTAATGATTTTTAAATTTTGTATAAATTTATAGAAGAAATTTAAATAAATAAATAACTTGTGAGTAAAATATTCCGGAAGTGAAGGTTAGCGTCAGTGAGTGAATGGAACGCATCCTAGTGCGTCATAGAGGTCGTCCTTTTCACAGGAAGCTCAAGCGCAACTCATTCACTTCCCCACGTGGTATAGAGCAAGCCAGTTGCACTCCTTAATATTTTCATCATCATTACAATTATTTTTTGATCCAAGATGAGTTCAAGTGTTTGTTATAAATGCAGTCGCACTGGACATTTTGCACGTGAATGTCCCCAAGGTGGTGGATTTAGCCGAGGTGGAAGCCGAAGCGATAGCAAATGTTACAAATGTAACGGCTTTGGGCATTTTGCACGCGACTGCAGAGAGGAACAAGAGCGATGTTATCGATGCAACGCCGTTGGACACATCTCCAGGGATTGCACAGAGCCAGGACCAGGTCCCAATTGTTACAACTGCAGCAAAACGGGCCATATCGCTCGCGATTGTCCGGAAGCGTCTAACGATTTTGGCGGCCGCTCCAACACATCATGTTACAATTGCAACAAGACGGGGCATATTGCTCGCAATTGCCCTGAAGGGTCCTCATCAGGAAGGAATTGTTACACATGCGGCAAAAGTGGCCACTTAAGCCGCGATTGTGACCAGAACGACCGTAACTAAATGGACTGAGAGAGTTACAAAGGGCTCTTCGAGGTACTGTTTTTTGTATCATGTCTTACTATTTTCATTACTTTATTGTTGGGGTCAAGTTTTACAAAAAAATTAAAAATTAAAAAAAAAAAAACAATTTCCACTACAAAATATGTATTAAGGAAGAAAAATTATTTGAATTCGATGATATCACATCACTATAGTGTTTTCAATCAGGAATTAAAGCTATTGAAAATAATCTATTCTATTCTTGTCTTGTTAAAAAACCATTAAAAGTTTCCATCCATACTTGCTCCTATAAAAATATTTAGAAAATAGAAATGAGAAGCAAAACTCGTGCCGCCATTTGCACCTCATTAGTTTGCTTTATTTTCTCAATTTATTTTCCTTATGATATATATCTACATATACATCTATATATATATATATATCTCTATATATATATATACTTATATCTAATAATTTTTAATCAAAATAATATTCTGATGATGAATCCGACATGGATAGGCAAATTACGCGTCAAAGTTGCTGCTTGTTGTGTGTGCCGGTACGGTAAGGGGCGGGGGGCGGGACAAGTGCAACGTCACTTCTCTGAATCTGAATGCCATTTCCCGTCCCGTCCATCGATGGCGTTTCGAGAACTCTTATCATTGCAAAAGACGATCCGAGAGCGAATCTCTGCCTCCAAAATCGGACCACACTCTTGGAATTGTTTTGTTGTTAAGGGTGTGTCTCTGTATACGGAAAGGAAAGAGAGAGTGAGAGATACATCGCCATCGTCATCAGCTTGTGGAGGATCAATGAATGACGGCTAGACACTCGGGCTTAAACAATTTTTTTTTTAATTCTTAAACATGTCGAGATTTTATTTTTTTTTTTTTTATCAGATAGATAAAAATATTTGTTCATTATGTTTCAAATAATAATTTAATAATAATAATAATAATAATATAATAATAATAAAAGAAATTGTAAAATGTACTCTAATTGTTGTTTTTATTTATAATTTGTGAATCCTTTCGTTCACAGAGACACACTCTTGAAAGAGTTGAGAGAGAGAGATCAGCAGAGGTGTGGAGGTGGAGGTGGAGTTGGTGGTCTGAGTCTGAGGTGGTCCACTTTCCAGAGAGAGGCGACTTCATTTTCTACAATTTATTATTATTATTAATCTATTCATTCATGTTGTTTTTTTTAGTTCATTTAATTTTTTTCCTTTAAAAAAATACCGAAATCGGTTAATAATTTCAAAAGATAGATTTTATCTTTTTTTTTTGTTCTTAATAAGTTCTTTTCAAATTTTATTTTATTATTCAATAATCACCAAAATATTTTTTTTTATATTAGCTTTAATATTTTGAAATTAAAAACATTCAAAGCACTGGTTTAAGGGTTAGAGGAAGTATGTTTAAAATAAATAAATACACTTTTTTCTTCCATTCTTAATGAATGGAATCAGAAATATTTTGTAAAAAGTGACTCTGTTCTGTTAAATAGTTCACTTTCAGGAAATTTAGATTAAAGCAAACTTTTCAAATTAATGATGATAGTAGATGAAAGAAAAAATCTTTTTCAAAAAAAGTCCATTTGAAATTTTAATTTTCAAAAAAAAAATTGAATTTTTGTCCCGTTATTTGTATGTTTATTTTGTATTTTTACTAAAAACGAATTTACCATTAAAATATTTGAATTTGATGTTTTTTGAAATGGACCAAAATGAGAATGATTTATTAAAATTTGAATAAAAAATAAAATTAGTGAGTTTTTTTTTTTTTTTTTAACTTAAATTCCCCATCAAATTTATTCACAATGACTAGACAATATTTTTTAAGTTTTTTTTTTTTTATAATTGATATAAAAAAGAAAGAAAGCAACCAAATTCGATATCATTATACAAGGATCTTGTAGATTTTACAGCATCGCCTTTGTCCGTTGGAACAGAGGGAGATCAGATGTCTTGCTTTACTTTCCAAGGGTCAGAGTTATCTTCCCGTCTTGAACAAAAATTTATTTAAATTATATTGTCTACCGTAAATAAGGATGTATTCTCATTGGCCTCAAATGCTGAAAAAGCCTAAAAAATAATTACATCATGAAATAATGACTATTAATCGGAATATTACCCTGAAGATGGAACGTCGACAGATTTCCTTGTGCTTCTATATCCAAAAAAAAAAAAAAAAAGAAAAATTTTTGGTTGTTTCCTTTTGTTTTTTAACTAATTTTCGTTATCACAGCCATTATAGTACAATTTATAGAAAGATTTCTTGTTTTTCGTATCATTTACATAACATGAATCCTTTGAAAAAAAATATTTCATCCAATTTAAATGAAATCATATAAAAATTTATTTTATTATTATTTATTGCATCTCTTAAATTAACAACACAACTCTACTATTATACTAAAAAATCTAATTTATTTGAAATGAAATTTCTATTATCAATTGATTATTTATTACAATTTCTTAGAACAATCATGTTAAACTAAAGATATAATATTAAATATTAAATATAAAATAAAAAACATTCTAGTTAAGGATAATATATAAATAAAAAAAACATAAGTTTTAAGCTCTTTCTAATGTAGCTATGATGTAAACTTTTGAGAAGGAATGAAGATGGCAACCAAGAGAGCAACCATCGGGTTTAATAAATTACTAGAGATGAGAAGTGTCGGCCATTCTCATTTACAGGGAATTGTACACGTGTATTTTTTTTTTTAATTATTTGATTGAACTCGGTTGGTCAACAATAAGATTTACTTAGCCAGAGAGAAGAGGAACAGTCAGTCACAAAGATTAAACCCGGTGGCTGTGATTTTTATCTGCTCAAAAAAAATTGACTGTGGAGATCTTTGAAGGAGAGTAAAGGTGAGGAATCTAACAAAAAATTCTCGCCGACGTTTCATTTATCATCAGGAACTCTGGCCATCACATTTGGATATTAATACAATTATTTTTTCAGTCAGAATAAAAATAATACATAATATTTATATTACCCACGAAAATAATATCAGATGGTAGACTATTTTCATACTAATATAATCATCTCTATCAGTGACAAAAAATAAATTTGTTTTTACTATCCCCTTTAAAAGTAATTGGACAACTTGTATCTTACATTACAACTTAAATTAAATCAGGGATAGGCTGGCGATGATTGATGTAACTAAAATAAATTTCATTCAACTTAATGGATAATTAGAACACCTACAGGAAATCTGAAAATAATAAATTTCTTGATTTCTTAATTATTCATTAAGACGAAAAGCAAAAGATACAGGTTCTCTAAATATTTTTCAGGGGAATAGTAGTGAATAATTTTAAATTGTACATTTAGATCGACTGGGCCACCGGGGGCTAACTAATATATATATTACGTTTTATTTCTGGCTGAGAATAAATAATTGAATTAATATGCAAATAAATGTGATGGCCCTCATGCCATGTGATTGACATTCTAAACATTCTCGACGAGAATAAGGAGTATTTTTTACTCTCATTCAAAAAGGAGTTGAGTTAGCAGGAATTGAAATGATACATTATATCAGCGGTTCTCAACCTTTTTCGTTCGCGGGCCGGTAAGGTAACAAATTTCGCAAAAAAAATAAACTTAGAATCTGAAATAAAATATCCATCCATTCTTTATAATAACCAATGTAAAAATATGAAGTGTTCGGAAGTTAAAATAAATTAATAATAAACCATATTCGTATTAAAATTTTTTAAATAGTGTTATTTCTCTGGGGACTGGCAAACATTTTTGTCGGAGCGGCACATGTCATAGAACCGGAGGTTGAGAACCACTTATTTATATCAAACATTTGATTATGGCATTAATTAAATAAAATTTAGGTTGGAGTAGACCTTCGCTTTACTTTCCAAGAGTCTGAAGTGGTTCGCTTCACTACCTGGCCATAAGATTTATTTAAATTCGTGACCAATTTATTTAATGGCCTCAGGTGGCGAAAAAAATAATAAATTTTCTTTGTCTATCATTTTTGGGGTATAGGGTCGGGCCAAACTCTGCAGCTGGACATAATTCCTCTAATACAATAGCGTAGCCAGAAATTTATAAAGGAACTTGATAATATCTATTCCCTTCTTTTAGTTTTTGAATTATTGTAGAAACTTGATCAATCGGACTAAATGGGAACAGATATCGTGTGGTAAATCAAAATACAAATTGTATAAAAAGCTGGGCTCGTTTTTATTAGTGTATATTTATTAAAATTTTTACTTATTACTAATATTTTTTTAGCATATATATTAATTAAATTTTATTATTCTAATATAGTCTAAGTTCAGATTTCCCGTTCAACAATAATTTTTTTTTAATCTTTATCATTTGCTTAACTAAAATGGTATTTCATTCCATTTTTTGCTTTAAGGCAAGGGTCGGCTACCTTTTCTAAATGCACAATATTTTCAAGCAGGACGTACATACCAATATTGTAATTTTAATTTTTTTTTTTTTATATAAAAATGACTACGGTATATGAATTTCGATCCACATCAAATCAATTGCTAGATATGGGGGGGGGGGGGGGTGAAGCTGCTTTTAATCGTTGTTATTCACTGTTTATACATTACAATATATTATTTTTCAAAAGAAGAAAGACAAGTACGTCAAAATAAACATTGAAACAATATATATATATATGAGGAGGGACTCGTCTGTCAAATGTAATCCGAGGCTTTCTTTACCTCAGATATAAGACAGTTGATGACTTGTTGAGGTGGTCATAAAGGAGCGTGAGAAATTCATATGTAACCCCACAGTTTTTAAAGTTGTATTTGTAACTCCAAGAGATGTAATAATTTGGATCGAGCTAAGGGACCAAATTCTAAACCAAGAAAGAATAATTCCTTTTCGTAGCGGGGATTTCCATGGATTTTCTCTGCTGAATTTCTCTATTTTGAGTCATAGATAAAAAAGAACTATCAAAACAATTTTATAGCATCAAAAAATAACAAAATACAATATTAAAAAAGAAAATAATGAGAAATAACATTATTTAGGTTTCTAAATTATTACTTGGCCGACCGCATCAAAACACATGGCGGGTCGCAGGTTGCCGATCCCTGCTTAAGGCTCTTTTTTTTTTCTATCGGACATTTTGCAAACTTCTGGAAAGACTTGGCCCATAGAATAATAAATACTGGTTGGAGATAATAATAAAATAATCCGTAACATTTCTTAGGTAGGCAACATGATAAATTTGTAGCTTAGTGTTAATATCACATATATTTGATGAGAGGATGGGAAAAATTAAACAGCCATAAATATAAGGACTTTACATCACTTATTTTATGAGCGAACGCTTGAATGATCGTCCTCATTTGTTTAGTTTTACACTTGTTAGATTCACCAATAAATTTTATTTGCACAGAAGAAGGTTTGATTATAAATGCAAGTAAATAATATAATGGGGTCCTGATATTCATGACTCTGAATTCTCCCATTTTCTCAGTAACTACATCCAGCATTAATTATAACTTTTTCATATAAAATATACAGAAATATAATTTCTGAATAAGTGCGGCAACAACCTTTGAGTCGGCTCTGATTCGGAGTACCATTTCATTAGAGTCCGTTTACCTGACAATTTCTGCATATTCACACCTAAATTCATTGATAAATATTTAATTCTTACTAGAATTTATGAAATTATTTTTAAAAAATTACTCAAACCCAGAAACTTGAAGCAAGACTTATAAATGAGACTGATTAAATTTTTTCCAAAAACATAAAACTAATTCTCAATATCTGGTCAATGCAAGTCTCTTTAACTCCTGCATGACAATTCAAGATTTTTTATTAAAAGTTTTCCACATCATTCATTCATTCCCTCTGCATCTTCCAGGATACCTCTGGGGACCATACTTCCGCGGTACAATCCCACAATGGCAGAGGAAATTGAAGGAAAAAAGTCAAACAAAAAATTTCGAATAAGCTTGATATTGAGGGGAGCTATAAAGCCAACACAGGTTCAAATCCGCCTCGTCGCAAAAAAATGCTTATTTCTACTGGAGAAGAAAATGGGAACCCGTTGAAGTAAACTTAACGTGTCAGGCCGTCGTTATCAGCAAAGGGAGATATATCTTGATAATTATCAAGACCAAGATAATGTTTAAAGGAAACTACAGTAAAAAGAAAATATAAGCGAAATGTTTAATTTAGATTATTAATAACTTTGTTTTGTCACAAGGAAAATCACTCCTTATTTATGGACGAGTGTGTGTATAGGTTAGGCTAGGTTTATATATAAGTACAAAGTCCAACAAAAAAGTTCGCAAATATCAATAAATATCCGGAAATAGATTACCATTTTCTGATATTTAAAATTTATAATCATATTCAATTGATGGGGTTATTAAATACGCACCTCGTCAGGAGGCTTAGCCCTCCCGGGCCTCCATATTGTAGTGAATATGTTTAAATTTATTAATATTAAAAACCATAAATGGTTGAAAATAAATTTTTTGTCGAAGTTCTATACTAATGAATTTAGTCTCATTCGATAATGCTTCAAATTTGATTTTTCAAGCCTAGATTCACCCTAACAACTTCATTTGATCAGGGGTTACTCCACTTTTAGTAAAAGCTCAAGGTCAGAACGATTATTAAAAAAAAAAAATTGCTTTCCCTTAAATTACTCCATGCTCAAAAATTTTAAATTTAAAACTTTATATAAAATTATTTGTAGGATTAGGGCCCGCGGATTCAATGAAAGTCAAAAGTTTTTATAAAAATTTGATTTCGTCCACTTTGCCATCGTATTTATAATTAGTTGGATAAAAATAAAATTTTATTATATATAAATATTTTATAATATATAAATGTTAATTATTTACAGTCATAGAAAGCCACATGATATTAAATCAGAAAATAAATATATTTAAAAAGTGATATAGATTCTCTGGGAGCATTATGTGGAATTATTTTGAATAATGAGCAATAAATAAATAAATATTTTGATTGTTGTAATACAACAAAATTTTTGTTGAGATATTAGGAACTGTTTTAATTGTCATTAAAAATATATTTGGGCAATTTGCCGGTGCGCCTGGCCGAAGGGAAGAACAACATCTACCAAGATCTTTGTTGATAAGCTGCGCTGAACTTTGGATGGGTGGTCCCGAGGAACAAGGCTGTTATCGAAATTCCGCCGGAGGGCCCCGATAAATTATTATTAATCCGAATAAAGTGAAAAATTATAAAGTCTAAATGGCCTTAGATGCCGAAAAGAGTAAAAATTTTAAAAAAATTGTATTAAATATTTTATTTGTTTTTGTATAATAAAATAATGACGAAAATAGAATGTTAGAAAGCATGGGCGTCCGCAGGTGGGAGCAAGAGGGCGCACCTGCCCCCTTCCCCGGGATCGAATAAAAAACTCCACAAATTTTAATAATAAAAGTAATTCAGATCAGTGATGGTGATTTATGATTTTTACTTTATAACTAATTTCATTGGTGCAGGCATTATTTGCCCCCACCTGAAGATTTTGCTGCAGATGCCCCTGATAGGAAGGATTAGATAGATATATTTGAATGTTATTAAATTAAATTAATTTTTTCTCGGCCAGGACAATTGTCTATCGTTATTTATTATTGCAATTTAATTGTCCAATATTGGCTACCAATTAATTTAAATAAATAAGGGGGGCAAAATGGCTTCAGAAAGAAAGAAAGAAAAAAAATGACTAATATATTATCATATGGTTCTAAGATTTAGAACATAATATATTGTTAAAAAATTTATATTTTATAAAATAGAATTTAAATAATTTATTTCTAGACAGACAGTGATTGCAAAGTGGTCGAGGGTGAAAATGACTTATTGAACCTGCTAGACCTCATCCTAACAAATAATTTATAAGAGGTTCCTAAGCTATAATACTATTATAAAATTATATACCGTGTGCTTCTTTTCAAAATTCATATTAGATTAAGGTTTTTAGCTAGAGGGGGCCCGTGTGCTCCGGAAGGCACTTTTTGGGGTGCCTTAATCTCCAATCCAGCGTTAGGAGAAAAATTGGGACATTTCAGCGACCGAGAAAGGGGTCCAAGTACCACAAATCTTACAATGATATGAAAGTATCATATGGATCAATATGTTAAAAAATTGAAAAACTTAATTCATTAAGTTGCTTTAAACATTTATTTATTTTTATTTTAAAATTTAATGAATACAAATTAAAGCCCCCTCCCCCTCCTAGTTTTTATAAATGACAAACAAGCTTTATACTTCTTGAGCGTTTTAAGTATATTATTCCTAAACTGTATATGACATGATTACTTCTAATAACGTGTGTTGGACGGAAAATTCTTTTATTTATTTATTTGACTACAAAGTTTATTTTCTTGAAATTTGATTAGGTGTCTTTTATACTTAAATAAATATTCAGTGGAATTTTTTATCTCTTTGAGCTTAAGTGACAAAAAAAAGCCGAAAGAAACAAAATTTTTTAAATTAAACATTTGATTTACTGTTTATTATGTCTAAAAAATTATGCACTAATTTATAAAATAAAAGTTTAATAGAATAGAAAATATTACATATAATACAGGGTGATTACAAAAGAATATTTCATGTTTGAAAGGCTAAATGAAAAAATTTACATTGGTTGGCCAATCACTTCAAAAATTCCATTTTGAACTTTATAAATGTTTAATATAACCAACCATCATGAGAAGTCCGTACGATATCTACTCGGTAATCACTCATTCCAGACTCTTTATAGCATGTCAGGTGTTAAGGTTTAGATGGCTCCAATTCCCGCTTTGGTTTCGTCAATGTTGACTTGATATTTTATGTATCCTCAAGGAAAAAAATTTCAGGCAGTTGGATCGGAGCTGCTAATGATGGATAAATCGCCTGAAATTTTTAAAAGTAAACCTCGAACCAATGTAAATATTTTCGTTTTGTAAATGGACTCTTTTAAACTTAAGATATTCTTTTGTTATCATTCTGTCTATATTAATGAGGTTAATATTAAGCAAATTAATAATTAATAATAAGTTAATATTAATTAAGCATTAAGTTAATTGTAATTTGTTTTCTTATTTCATTTGATATTTTGAATTTTAATAATAAAATAATTTTGTTTAAAATGATTGAAGCCTTTTTGTAAAAGTCACTCTTCGGACTTTTACAGTATACATTCAAGGACTGTGGATGGCAATCACGAGTTATTTTAAGGCTGGCAATTCTGCTCTCCATGCCAGTCTTACCACCCATCGATGGTGCCGGATGTCCTTCTCTATCGGCCACATCACGGGTTAAAAAATTAAGCCAAAAAAAAATAATAATAATTTTGAAACTTTCAAAAGAATTTCCTTATTGATCTTAAGGTTAAGTCTCGAGAAGGAGGAAAACTTCCAAATAAAAATTACAAGCTTTACTTTTAGATTTTACTTTCCCTATGCCTGATTAATACGTATCGTAATTAAAATATATTAAATATCGTTTAAAGTTTATATGGTCTCAGATGCCCAAAAGACTTTAAAAAAAATTCAATTCATGAGGAGGAAGGAACCTTTCTGGTAATGGTTTGAACGCAATTCATTGAATGTGAATTAAAAAAAATTTAATAAATAACTAATTTCCTAAGAATTTCTTCACCATTGCGAGACGAATTAAATAGGTGGTGAAAAAATAATTAAAGAATAAAAGAATAGATAAGATAAAAAAAAATATAAAATTATTTTCAAAATATAAATGAATGTCAAAATAAAGAATTTTACACAAAAAAAGGAATATATGGAGAGTAGGAGAAAATTTTTTATCGTTTTTAACAATAAGATGTATCAATGTATGTGTGTATGTATAAATCTCTAAAAAGATATATATTATAAGTATAACATGTATAAAGAAAGATATTTTTAAAAAATTTATAATTTTTCTATAATATTTAAGTAACATTGCCAGCATAACAGCCTACAAGATCATTATCAGCAATGAGCAGGCCAAGCACTGCTGAAACTTGGATGGGTGGCCTCCGAGAAACAAGACGGCTGAATGTCTACTAGAAGCTATCGATACGAATTATTCTCACTATATTATAATGTTTATTTTGTTTATTAAAGTCTTAATGGCCAGAACTCCCGAAAAAGACTAAATCTTAAATAAATAAAATAACATTTGAAGAAAGTACACACTCAGATTTATATTTACTTTCTTGATCTTTTTAATAATAAATAAAGACTTTTAAGCTCCTTCCTAGTCGACGGCTATGGCCTAGGTGAAGATGCCCACTAATTCAAAGTACTGGTGAACCTTAGATAGACAAAAGAGTTATGATAGAACGGCCGCCATGGATATGTGAATATTTTAAACTTAGAAGAGAATAAAAAATATATATATATATATATTTTTTCATTTTCATTGTAAATTTATTTCTTCAGCACTTAATGAATTTTTCTATTTCTCATTCTAAGAATCATACCATTAACATCAAGGCTCAAATGTCTATTTAGACAATTTTTACCTTTAAAGGCAAAGCCTAGAAATTTGTTTTACTTTTTTTTTCCATTGAAAACATTTCTTGAAAAAAAACTCAATTCTTTTCATAAGAAAAGATCTAAGTTTGATTATTTTGTTTTAGAGAGATGCTGCTGAGTGATGAGTTGGTTGAGTTGAAGAGTCAATAGAAGCTGAGAGAGAGAGAGAGAGAGAAGGATTTAAAAAAAAAATAGGTGCCCTTAATATAAAATTATTGCATATAATTAATTCATTACTTAAATAAAAAAAAATAATCAGCATTAAATAAATAAATGGATTTGTAATAAATATACAGTCTCAATATTTGTAAATCTTGGAAAAACTATTAAAAATGTTCAATTTTCGATATTTATGAGAGAATTAAAGGGTTTTGTTTAATAAAAAATAAATAAATAAATTTAAAATGAATTCCTTCATAGCCTAATTCATTGTAGAGAAAAGAAATAATTTTTTCCCAAACCAATAATGATCGGATTTTAAAATAACTGAATTTTACACAATATTCACATAGCCTTCATTCCTAAAATCCCATCACTACTAATGCAATTGTAGACACCGTACTTAACCTGTCCTTAAAGAAAGAAGTCTCACAACTGCCTAAAGCATTCTAAACTTTTTCATCATTGGAAAAGACTTTGCCATCAATCCATCCATTTATGTAATATTTTATTTATTTTGAAATCCGATAATTCTTTTATAATTTACCCTGTATAATATCACAAGTGTTTTTTAATCCAATTAAGATTTTATTTTTTTACAAGTTATTCATTTTTATTTCATTTTTCACATTTTCTCCGTACCAACCCAACTCTCCAAGCAGATAAATCATTTTATAAAATTCTCAAACGTTTTGGAAGGTCTTCTATATTTACTTATTTATTTTTACAAGCTTAATTAAAATAAACATGTTTTATGGTTTTTTTTTTTTTTTTTTTTTTTGAAAAGAATATTTCAATTAATTTTATATAATTTTGCAACATTAATCCTAATCAACTTTAATCATATTATCTTTGATTGAAATCTGATACTCCCCATATTGTGACCTAACCATCTATATTTTAACTATTTTAAAAACGACTAAACTTTATTATGATACCAGAACTAAAAAAAGTTTGTTTTTTTTTTTTTAATTCAAATAATTTTGGATACACAGAAATAAAATAATACATACCTTACTAATTAATAGTCTAAATGTTATAAAACTGTTATTTGTTACTTTTGTTTTTTCAAAGCCTAATACTTTTATTATACAGGGGTGCCTCAAAAAAAAAAAATAATGGATACTTATAACTGAAATTGCATTTTGAAATCTTGAGCTTGTAGATAAATTTTTTATTGTATTTTCGTTCATTTGCATTTTTATGAATAAAATGAAATTGATTTTTTCATTTTTCTTCATTATTAAGATTCCTGATTATTAAAATTTCCTTTGACCAAACAATGAACAATTCCCCAACAATGGAGTGTAATAATGATGAATATGATCAATAAATAAAAACTAAGAATAATGTAAAATTTTGCCCCCACCTCGAGGCCGAGAGGTTAAAAGTATTGATTGACAATGTCAATATTAATAACTTTATAAGCCAAGAGATGGGTTCGCATCCCAGGCAGTTCGATGAAAATTTATTTAAAGCAATTGGATACCAATTGATTTAAATAAATATGCCTGGATAACAAGTATCGTAAATAATATATTAATAGTGTCTATATTGCCTCAGATGCCGAGAGACTTAAAGATTTAAAAAAAAAAATTGAACTTTTGTTTGCTATATAGATTTTTTAAATAAAAAAAGTTGATTGTAGACCCAGTGTGCACTAAAAAAGAAACGAAAAATTGTTGAAAATTAACACATTATTAAAAGGTTTTTAAATTACTTTACTAACGATTTAAGGAATGTTCTAGTTTTTTAAAAATTCGTCTTCAGGTCATATGACACTTTTGATGAATGCCTATAATAACTAGTTAGATATATCTATAGCAATAAATAAATTTTAATCAAATGACTGGAAATTCGAACCCAAGGAGTGAAGGCTAAGTGAGCTTAAATACAAATTTGGTAATTCTGAAAATTTTGGAAAAACTATCTTCATAAATGTTGCCTTTTTTTTTCTAAAGAAGATAATAAATATTATATTTTTTATTCAATCAATTCATATAATTAATTTCTAAATAAATAGATAATAGAGTTAAAATTAAATAATATAAAAGTATAATATTTATCTATTAAATCTAAGGTTTAGAAATGTTTGTCTAAAATAAATTTTTTAATTATACAGGCAAATTAACATTTTCAGGGAATATTAAAATTTCATTAAAAACCCAATTTTGCAATTTTAGATGATTTCACCAATTCCTTTATGAACCATATTTGTTTTATTTTTCGTAAGACTTATTAAGAAAAAAATATCCCGTGTTGGATAGCATGGTGGATTTCTTGAGAATAAACATTTTAAACATGGCAACACTGCTTTGGAACTATTACTCTCTTTTCAACTAAATGTCTCTAATTTTATTTCCATATTCTTTATAATTTTTATTTTGAAAACGCCTTTTAATATTTTTTGTAATGGAGTCGACGCTGAAAAAAGAGTATATACAGGCGTCTTATACTTTTTAAGGAATTTTCAGAAGATTCAAAGATGGATTATTCTAAAACATTAGTGCCATTTGAGAAAGAGCCAAATGGATTCAATTTCACTATTCTACAATCAAAGTGAAGGTATCCAAAACATTCTTAACTTTTTAGTTATCTCTTTTTAAAATACCATTTTGATTTATTTAAAAAAATATTATTTAGATTTTGCAAAATATCTAGCTATTAACCAATTGAATTTCAGGAAATTTGCCTTCTTGACTTCACTCTACCATTTCTCTTATTTATGATATCAGAGATCTTGTCACAATTAATAATTTATTTTTCAACTTATATTGGCTCTTATTATTTTTTAAATATATTAATACAATATTATATATGAAATTGAAGAAGGCAATTGATAGCTAATCGGATTAGAGATGTCTTTATTTATTTAAAATAATAAATTCATAAATACAGTCAGCAGGTCTTATTCAAGAAACATTTGGGTCATCTCAAAAGCAAATAAACTGTTAGAGAAGATTCAACATTCTATTAGCAGCTCGTTGTTTACAAAAGAATTTTTCGGCTGATGATATAAGAAGCAGATATTTCAAAAGGAGAGGATGTTCCTGAATAATGTCATTTTACATCACTGGTTTTCAAAGTGGAAATCGTCGAAGATTTCATCAACTTCGAAAAATAATTGGATTAAAAATGAGTGTTTTGTAAAAAAATCTTGACTTGAAAAAGGAATCATCTTAGTAGATAAGGCAAGTGAATTCTTTAAAAATTTTAAAATTCTCCATAGTTTGTTCATAACTTTTGACTTTATGGTGATCATCCTGAAAAATTTGAATTGTTTTAATATAACCAAGCAGATGAAAATGAAACAAAATAGTGATATCTTCACGATAAGAGATAAGTGACTATCCTTGAAAATGAAACAAAATAGTGATATCTTCACAATAAGAGATAAGTGACTGTCCTTAGATCAGAAATATATATGAAAAGAGAAGTCAGCCAGTTGGGTAGCCTCTATCAAACTCTAAAACTCCCAAAATGTGAAACGTTTCGGCTTTTATTAAATAAAGCCATCTTCAGTCACTAGAGAGTGTATGCAGACTCAAGGCATAAAACATTGAGTTGCAGATAATGTTGTTGTATCTGACCTGAATGTCCTGTTCAATAAGGTCTGGAAGGCGAATAAGGCCTCTTTTAGTAAATATAATGATTTCATAAAAATTTGTATCGTTTTGGAGTTCACTCTTTACAAACAACCATTCAAGAGAGATTTTGTTTTTATATTAATCAATATTAGTTATCCATTGCATTCAAAATTGCATTCCTTGTAAGCAGTGAAGAGAGAAACTAACTTAATATTGCAATTTTTTAAAATATTTTCCCAACTTTAGTGATACCGGAGAATGTAATTAGAGGGCTGTAGGATTAGTTACGTCATCAATGGCGTAAATTTTATATATTTTTGAGTCTCAAAGGAATCAAATTACCTGGCAAAAATGGGTCTAAGTCTTTTATAGAAAAGTTAAATAGAGCTTATTTTTAGTCCTCTTGGGATCCATTTATGGAGATCCCATCAACTCTCTGTGTCCGAGAGGTTAAAGATACTGACATTGTCAATATTGATAACCTTCAAAGTCAAGGGGTGTGAGTTCGGATCCTGAGCAGTTGGATAAAAATTTATTTAATTCATATTGGATACCATTGATTTAAATAAATATACCTGGATAATTAGTATCGTAAATAAATATTATTTATATCGTTTAATGTCTAATCGCCTCAGATGTCGAAAAGAAAAAATGTCGCCGACGGTGTTGCTATATATTGGTTTTGTTTATTTTCGACAATTAGACTTTTCATTTTTACTTTTCTTTATTTATTGTTGTTTTTTTTTATTCTTTTCTTAATTGTTATAGAAGGAGAATGAATTTGGAATTTTAATTGAAACGGATTTACATTATATTTACGTATATAACGTAATACCTATATTTATACTAAAACATTTTCCAAACAAAAATGAAAAAATGAGATAAAAATAATCAAGATAATATAATAAATTCAAATTATTAATTAAGGTAAACAGATTTTTTAATATATTTTATTGTTTCTTGTACTTTCTATTTTTATTTTCCAAAAATGAAATTTATACTCTTTTTTTTTTTTTAAAAAATTATGTAATAGTCACTACATGGAAAAATGTAATCGTTATATTTGGCGGGATGACCGTTGGTGAACAACTACAAATAAAACAAAAAAAAATCTTGAAATAAATATGAATGGATTGAAACGTAAAAAAAATATATCAAAAAGTTTATATGATCTCAAATGCCAAAAAAAGACTGAAACATACATGACTACAGCCACATATGGTCCCCGCTCGCTGGAATTCTCCTACTCTCTAAGTGATTATTATTCATCAACTAATTTAATTTTTTTTGAAATAAGATTGAAAATTCCAACACAAAAAAACACTGAGGACAAAAAAACTCTGAGATTAGACAAGGACAGCGAAAAAAATTGGGGAGGATTGGTCAGATAAAAATTCTTAAGGGTGGGTGGGTGAGTGGCAAAGAAAAAAAAAATTTTGAGTTAGCCTTTTGAATATGGTTGAGAATAAAAAACGAGATGAGCTGGTGAGGAAAAAAATTGGGAAATTGGAAAATTATTAATAAAATGAATATTTTATTCAATTGCACTGAAATTAACAAGAATAATAAATACAATAGTAATATTAATATATAATAAGGCTACTCTGAGAATTATGAATGTTACATACTCTGAGAATCCCTTTATTTATTTCTATTTTTGTTTTATATTCATTCTTTTAAAAAGACAATGGAAAAATGCAGCAAACCACCAAATGGTGAAATGTTTTTTTATTTTTGCTTCCAAAAAATGCACACTTTGAATATTCAATCGTCTTTTAAAGAAATCAAACCAGCCATTTTTTTAGCTCTTATTTAATTTTATTTGTTAAAATTTCTGTTGATATGTCGATATCCAATTCTAATATGATTAATATTGTGTATTTTTGTTTGATAAATATTTTTTTAAATTAATACACCAGATTTAGATTCCAATTTATTTTACTTTTGAATTAATTTTTTGGATCTATAAACCATAAAGAAGCCGAGCTTATCGTCTCTTACTTGCAAAAAAATTGAAGTAAGTAAAATGTTCGTTTTTTTTCGATTAAATTTCTTTTTTATCTATAAATTAGGTGTGAGAATTGTATGCACTATAAAAACAGATACCAGTATCTATAAATATACATTAAAAAAAGATAAAAAAGATTAATTTTATGAAATTTGTAAAGTCGTAAAAAGCATGCTCTACTTACATGTATTTCATTAATGAAATATCTTTTAATATTGATGCAATTTCATTTAAGATTAGAATAGTCGAAGTGTGCTTTTTGAGTAATGCTTTAGGGAATAAAATAAAGTGAATATGTAATGAATATTTTTCTATAAAATCCAGAAAATATCTTGAAGCCAATTTGTAATTGACCTAAATAAAGTGAATATGTAATGAATATTTTTCTATAAAATCCAGAAAATATCTTGAAGCCAATTTGTAATTGACCTATCTTCAATTTTAATTGAATTAATTAATCTAGAACAGGGCTATCTCATTTTTGGTAGGCAGAAAGCCGCATTCAAAAAATATATATTTTGCATCATCATTAAATTTCGCAAAGGTTTTTTCCAAAAGACCAGTGGTAGTCACATGCAACCAAAAAGAGCAAAAAGTAAAAAAGAAAGAAAAATTTATATAGTCTAAGGTTATTTACCTCTTGGAGCCTATTGTTTTGTACAAGAGAGATTATGGAAGATCAAAATGAAGGTTTTACAATTAGAAGAAGAAATTGTTGTAAAAATAATTTGTAAAATGTTTAGTTGAAGAATAAGTTTTTTGATGCCACTTGTATCTTTTAGTAGAAATTTTAACTTTCCAGTCGATAAATAAATCGCCGAGGATTGCGTGTTGCAATAGTAATCCTGATCTAGATTTCTCACTTGAAATTTTAAAACCAAATCTATTTATTCCTTGGATTTTTCATATATGATTTTTTAAAAAGTGTTTAATTTAAAATATTTTCATCTTGAGAGGCTCTCCGACGATGCCAATCTCTACAATATCACAGTATTTTTGTAATTAGAAAAATTCCTTTGTGTGCCAGAGACGTCATTGGGGGGGGGGGGAGGTAAATTTCAATTTTAATTGGGTCCCAGGCTTATCTTATAATAAAATTCAACTCTGGAAGGGCTGCTGAAAAATTACAAAAAACAAGCCAGAATTGTAAAATTAATTAAATGAGAGCCTAGAAGAAGCGAAGTTTCAATTCACAAATTTTTTGAAACATTTGAAATTTGTTTTCATTTTTATAACAATGCATTTTCTCCAATTTTGTAGATTTTATAGATTATCATAACAGGTGCAAAGCAAAATTGATTTTTC
This sequence comes from Anisolabis maritima, assembly GCA_010014785.2. Classification (NCBI taxonomy): domain Eukaryota; kingdom Metazoa; phylum Arthropoda; class Insecta; order Dermaptera; family Anisolabididae; genus Anisolabis; species Anisolabis maritima. The sequence continues at coordinate 4,115 of JAAAKE020084613.1, read as the reverse complement.
TCAACATTTCGAAGCTCATTTTATTTTATTCAGTCTTAACCTGCAAATTCAAAGGCATAGCCAGACCCGAAAGTGTGAGGTCCCCGATATTGTTGTTGTTGTTGTTGTTGTTGATTTTCTTGAACTTCATAGACTCGAGGATCGTATTGGCCTTCATCGTGGTCTTCCGATCTATATGATCCATCTTCTTCCTTTTGATTTCCTTGATAATATCTGGGCTGGGGTTGATATTGTGGTTGTGGTTGATATTGTGGTTGTGGGGGTTGATATTGTGGTTGGGGAGCTTGGTATTGTGGTTGAGTTGGTTGATAGTATTGCTGTTGTTGTGTCTGAACTTGAGGAGGAGCCTGGGGCGCTTGAGGAGCTTTCGGAAGGTGATTTCCTTCCAATACACGGAAACCGTCTTTTCCAGCTACATATTTGATCATGATCTTCTGCCCATTGGGATCCACATAGGAGTATTGGCCAGATCGAGTTCCGTCAGGTGCAATAGATTCGCCTTGTTGCAAGCCATTATCGGCTGCAAATTGATACCTGAATGAACCATCCTGGCCAAGAGCTTGCTTATGGTTCAGGATAACTGGAAGAGGCTGTTGCGGCTTCTGGCTGTATAGAGGCTGCTGTATTTGCTGTTGTTGAGCCCGATAATAATGTTGTTGCTGTGCACAAACTGCTGAGAGCAGCGTCATGAATGTCAGGATCTGGACATATTAAAAAAAAATCTTTATTAATATTTCCAATTTATAAAAATAAGAAAGAAAGAAAAATTATATAAAGTTTTTCTTTTTTTAACTTAAAGTTATTATTTTTTAAATGTTGGCGTTGTTTTCTTATTTGAATTCCAATTTCCAACTAACCTTGCATCATTATGAATCACTTGGCCGATATCAAGTCATGCGTTAAATTTTCAAATAAACTTTCTTAACAAAAAAATAGATGGATATAACAACACAAAAACGATTTCTCTTTCTAAAAAAAATTAACAAATTCCAAAAAACTTGGCAATATTTTGTAATAAATTTTGTCACTCATAAACAAACACCCTTCTTCTAAAAAAAATGAAGTAGTGCTCTTGAACAAATTTGTGGAAAAATCTTATTTTAGAAGAGAGCAAAGGAGCCAGGCCTATATCCAGTCTTAAATATTGAAGGGGGGGGGGGGTATTCTTGTAAATGCCTTTGAAGGGGGCGTAGTTAGTTTGCCGCTACTCCCTGAACCAACTTATACTTCTCTAAGTTTTTTTTATCTTTTTTTTTTTTTTTGGCGAATCACCACTTCGAATCCTCATGAGGAGACACAGGTGCCAGGCATTTTTATCCAAAAAATACAATACTTCATTATAATTAAAGCCTTTTCACGTTTCCCCCCCACTTCCAAATATATTCCTTTGTCACATCACATTCTCATCTACGGGGTGATTTCAGTTAATTAGAAGGAACGTATGCCATTCCAGATCAAAAATTTTGCTCCCATAAAGCTTTAAGTCTACAATGACCATTTGGGATGGCAATTTTTCCATAAAAAATTAGTAGGGAGGAGTGTGTAAAGTGAAGGATTAAAATCTATCTAGCTACGCCCATACCTAGAAGATGTGAAAAATGACTCACTATATATTTTTCAAATGAAGGGAAATATTTTCATTTGAATATTTCGATCCATTTTTAAAAATTTGCTCTTCTATTGACATAGCCTCGCAGAAGTCAGTTTAGTTCTAGGCCCTTTCATTGTAAATTTTATTTGATTTGTTTTCAATGAAATTGTATCATCTCAGATTCTCTCATATTTCCTTGAGAATATCTCTTATCTCAAGTGAAATAAAAAAGATTTTGTTTCGTTCGGCATTTCTAGGACCTTATCAATATCAGATTAAATAAATAGTCTTGTGTGAGTAATCAAAAATTTTACAGCAGCAGCTATTTCCGTTTGAATCTTGAAAGATTGGAGAGCTTATTTTATATTATTAGTCCACATTATTTAGTTTTAATTAAAAATTCGATTATACAGACATTTATTCTAGAAAGTTAAACGAAGGGGCTTCGGAAAGAGAAGCCAAATTAGAACATTGAAAAAATGACAAATTGTGGATGCAGGTTCTGAAGTTTTAAAATAAAACAAGTCGATCGGAATAACCCGAGAGGTTAACTTTACCACGCAATAATGGGATTAGGAGAGATCCTTAATTAAGCCAATTTAATTCTTTCACATTCATTATTCAATTAAAATTAAATTTTAATTACCTTTGTTTATTGCTTTGATTTTGCGGCAATTAGCAATGCTGGAAGTGTAACTTAATTTTTTTAACAAATTTAGATACAAGTTTTGTATATCATTCCACTCGGAAGAAGGTCTAGTTTCAGAATTTATGAAAAAAACTATGTTATCTAGGGAAAAAATATTGCAACCCCTCCTAATGGTTCGATAATTATTTAGTTCTCGGTATTTAAGTCTACTTTATGTGTGTAAAATTTCAACACAAACGAAATAATATTGAAAAAAATCCTTAAATATACATAATTCCAAAAAGCACTTAAATAGACTGGGATCTCAAAAAAAACATTTTTTTTTTTTTTTTTTTTTTTTTTTGATTAAATTAACTTTACCTTCGATTTATTGGCATTGCATAGTTTAGAATTGTTTTTTTGATAATTATATAATTGAATTAGTCAAAGGCCCAGTGGCCTTTTGCCATTGGAAATTATAAATAAATAATATAATAAATATATATAGAAAATTTTTAGTTTTGATTATATAAAGGAAATAGTAGGTCCCTTACAACGAAGTTATTTTAAAGAGATGAACTTGATTCTCTTAAATTTTATTTTACTATATTATCTTATCTTTCAGCTCTTCTCGATCTTTTGAGTTATTTTATATAACAAGAAAAATCTAACACACTAGGAATTTTTTGTTTTCTGGCATTTAAATATATGTAAAAACAAATCAAAGGTCACTCAGTTTTACTATTCTACGGAGTGGAATGACATCACCGTCAAAATTAAAGAAACTTCTAGGGCAGGATTTGGAAACCTTTTTCGGACAGTGGACCACTTCAAAAGAAATATCTTTAATAAATTGTTTTTATTTAAAAAAAAATATGAATATAATTATGGGTCAACATAAAAAAAAAATTTTTATTTATAGTAACAATTTTGTTGAAATATTATATCATCGAAGAATATTAAAAAGATGTGTGGATGTGTGTGTGTCCTGCACCACGTATGTTGCACGTATTACTAAAATTTTAGGGGACTGCTTGTGTGAGTTCATTGCATGCTCATGTTTAGCAGAACTCTACCTAATTCTGTCGAATTATTTAAAAAAATTATAATTGCTTAGCGGGCAGCTGATTGCCGACTTCTGATATTTATATATATATAGGAAATTAACTAATTGATTATTTATTGTTCTCACTTATTTTTTTTTAGATAATTCCCTTTGCAATTTAAATAGATAGATAGAAAATTGGCTGGTTCCGGCTCCATATAGAAATTTTAAACTTAAGAACAATTTTATATTAAAAAAAAGGAAGGTATTGTATTGAGTTAATTCTGACCACCTGACCAAACTTTTTTCTGTGTGAGGCACACCACTTTTTCTTATTTTACTTTTAAGCAAATTAAATTGATTAAAAATGCGAAAACTGAGATTTAATGAAATGCTACTTGAGAAATAATGACTTTATAGGAAATTTTTTAGCTAAAACTGTAAAATAAAATGAAATTTAAAAGGAAAAACTTATTCGTATTTTTGATTGATTGCAATTAAGAGCGTTTTCGATTCATTACTCTAGATCTCCCCCACGTGTGCACATTTGTTATCCTCTAGAAATATAACGTGACTCGCTCAATAGAACTAGATCTTAATAGATAATGTGTTTTTTGATAACCTTCAAAGCCATTAAATTAAGATTGTAAAGAGTCAGGTGCCAAAAAAATTTTTAAAAAGTTGATAAATGTATTTTGTTATTATATGCCATTAGAAATTATTATTTTAAATATATATTCAATATTTCGGGATCCTAAACAATTTCACGACCCCTCAAATATTTTTTAAAATAATAATTTTATTTATAGATTGCACTTATCTACTCTGTTGCTGGACGTTCTCCTCCAATT
>JAAAKE020084602.1:6707-22645 GCA_010014785.2 Anisolabis maritima | reverse complement strand
AAAATTAGTGTTTATTAAACATATTATACTTACAAGCAGCAATTTCGCATATCGAGTCCAGCGAATAATTCCATTCCCCTAGCATTTAAAAACTATTATATTTAATTGATTAAATCTGGAGCAATGGCGTATCTTTGATAATAATAATTATATACTATGCGAGAGAGGGAGAGAGATAGAAAGCCCTGACCATAATCTTAATCTGCAAATTGTTAATTGAGTTGCTCTGACATCTACATAACCTGTTCTCGGATCAGAAATTTGCGAATATTTAATTAATAGGTAGCTAAAAGAAATAAAGAAAAAAAACAGGTGTTCTACTCAATATAAAGGACCTTCATTGGAATAGAAGATTAAATTTATAAGTTTGTATGCATAATTACGATCAAATAAATCGACATAAAATCTTAAATATGAGCTTGATCAAAAGCAACATATAATGACAATATAATCAATAAAGGTATTAGCTACTTTATCTATTTCTTATCAAGGGAGTATCCAGAGGAATTTTTTGGGACTGGAGGAGGTAAAATTTTTCCCAAAATTTCCAATTATCAGAGTGACCCTTTCCCTTGGAAGCCATCTTTACAAGATATCCTAACAAGAGGAGGAATTAAAATATATATACATTTAAAGTATTTATATGATAAATCATACAGAGCAAAAAACAAATAGATTTTTTTTATTTTTTTTTAAATTTATCATAAGAGAAATGTATTTTTACAATTTTATCACTTACTTACATTTTTTTTTTTGGGATATGGAAGCATAAAGTCCAAAGGACCTATGGACTTATAATGACCAGTGGGTCTTAAAAAGGTGCTTATTGAGGTTGGATTTGAAAGATTGGAGATTGTATGTTTTATGGAAGATAGTAGTAGGGAGGTTGTTCCTCTCATGTGAAGTCATAGGGTAAAAGGGTAATATAAATAATAATTATTTAAAATAGAGTTGAGCCATTTAGTGTAAGAAGCTTTCTACCAATCGCAAATTTACCGACATGGGGATGTTGGGGCTATTCAGAGCAGCCTAACGTTATAATAGGAAAGAGTAAGAAACAGAGAGCAAGTTGAATAAATGACACTTTTTAAGTGAATATTCAGATTCTATCTCTCAAATATCCAAAATTATTAATTTGGAAATATAAAAAATAATATATTAATTAATATATTAATATAATATAAATAATAATTATTTAAAATAGAGTTGAGCCATTTAATGTAAGAAGCTTTCGCCCCACTTCAGCATTATTCCTCTTTGTGTGATAGGAAAATTGTCTCACAAGTGACCCGAGCTTAGAATAGCATTTCTTCTATTTTCTATATGGCACTCTTTCTTCTCCTCTCCTGATTAAGTGTGTGGCTGAGCCACGGGCCGGCTTCTTCCCTTTCTCAGGTCTGCAGCTTCTATATTTATGCCAACTGCAATCCCAAGAATCAAGGATAAAAGCATTCCCAGCTGTGTTTGGCTGACTTAAAGATACTTTGCTCCCCCATCATTATTCTGATATGGGTGTAATCTCAGGTCCTTTTTTGTACTCAAACTTAATAATTACCTATTTCAATAAGATGAAATATTTCTCTATACATGATTAAAATTTGATGTTAAACGGTTATAAGAGTTAGTGAGAATATCAGATTTTTTTTGGGCTATATAGAAAAAATTAATTCTTTTAAGAGTGGATTGAGATGTATTTTCGTGCACGAAAGCATCTCAAATGGTTCTGTAAGAGGTTAGCCTAAGGTCATGCCCAAATTTTTTTTAAATTAATAATTAACGAACCCCTTTTATTTTTCCAAGGAGTGTTCTCTTGATTAGGAGAAAAGTCATAAGAAAATATAAGTTCAGTTATTAAAAATAATTATTAGAGTATATATATATATATATATACTCCAATAATTATTTATATATATATATATATATCCTTACTTGAGAGATGTCACTATATAAAAAACTGTTTAAATTTCCATGTCCAATAATTTTTTTTCTTATAATTAGTAATACGATAAATCTTTGAGATTTTTTCACATAAGTCTTTTCGTAGCTTGTTTGGTAATTGAGTGATGAGCGACAGAACATTTGGCTAAAACTTATTGAAATTGAAATATCAATTAAGCCTATAAAATTTTTATTAAGTTTAATATAGTATATCAAAATAAATATCTTTACCATTGTAAATATTTCCAAAATTTTAGAAAATTTTTTCTTATGATTTGTTTTACAATAAATTACAATAATATTATAATTGTTTCTTTAAAAATAAATAAAATTTTTCCTTATTACAATCAATTTTTTGAATTGGTACATTCCATTTTTTTAATTAATGATTTTTATTAATTATCTGGGAATTTTACATTTACTACTCTTCGCGACGGTCAACCGAGTTCACATGTATTTCAAGAGGAGGGTTAGGCCAGCAAAGCAAGTGGAAAACAATTGAACACGGTTAGCACTCGCGGAAAGCAGTTGAGGTGAAAACCCACCTTTATTTGTTTGTATTGTTCATTACAATCAGTGAAAACTAATTAATATAATTTAAAATTTTTCTTCTATTTTAATACAAATTTCATTTTATTTAATAATAAATTAATTATAAAAATATATTATATTAATCTAATTTCCATCACAGAAATTTTCTTGTTTTTTTCCTCTAAAATTTAGGTGCGAAAACGCCATTTTAAATATAAATATTATGTGTGAAATTATGAGAATATATTTAAGCGATTTAGAGTATAAGTATTAATCTCTTAGTTTCTTTTAGTATTAATTCTGGAAAATTTAGGGCTCCCCTATTGGGCAAAGTGCTCACATTTACCCAAAGGATAGTGCCCCACTGCAGAAAAGCTGTTGTTTGGCGGTCTATATTCAGTTCATTCACTAGAATCGAAATATCCATTTTAAACACCATATCTTTATGTTGATCAAATAAACTCTTTTACATCCACATTTTATATTTTCACTGATAAAACATTTTTAAACAAAGATTATGGTTTTATTTTTGTGATTATGACGGTATATCTATTTAAAATAACATGCAAAAATTTTCATATTCAATATTTTCTGTAATTACTAAGCGCTACTTTTGTATCAGCTAAACCGTAACAGGAAAACCGGTTGGTTTCCTTATTAACAGATCATTAAAAATGAAAATTAATTTTTCATTCATTATTATTATTTATTATTATTATTATTATTATTAATATTATTATTATTATTATTATTATTATTATTATAAGACAGTCTTTATCAATATTTATATTTTTATACTGGTATGGAATGAAAATGAAAAATATTTATTTAAATTAAGAAAAAAAATCTTTATTTATTAGATAAATTAAGGAGAAAGAGTTAAAGATAACTAAACTAAAAGTGAAGGAGAAAGAGGTGCAAGTGATTGATCATATTTGCGTGATGAGATTCTTGGCGAGGTGGGTGCACTATGCGACTCGTCAGCCCAGAAACGTTGAGGGTGATGATGATGAAATGCAAGATGTTGTGGCGGATGATGCAACGAAGGTGGAGGATGCAGATGCACTCGCGTAGGCGAATGGACGACGACTCTATCTAAAAAGTGAGAATCATACATGAGTTGAAATAAAATGTTTATTTATATTTACTATTATGTTTATATAAAATTACTAATTTTTGAAAATTGTATTATTATTAATAATATTTGGATGGTTGTGGATATTTATGGAAATATATGGAATGGAAAGTGAGAGAGGATCAGGGCATTCCGGAAACGGTAGATGATTCGATCAGTGTTATTTTTTCCTTTGGATGTATTTGAAAAAATAAATATATTTTAGTAAGTTGATGTAAATCACTATATTCTAGAGGGCGAAATAAATAAATAAAAAAGATTATTCTTTTAAACAAGAAGGGAACGAGGGCAATATGTTCAACAGTCATCGATTGTAAATTTAGATGTTTTTAAAAGATACAAATGTTTGATTTTTCCAAGAACTTTTATCAAAATAGTAAATTTTAAAATAAAAAAAATTATATTTAATAATTGCTTTTTAATAAATTTTGGGATAATCCAAAATTTATAGTGAAAAATAAGAAAAAATCGTTGAACTCTTAGATACGCATTCCTGCGCCCTTGACATGAATCATTAATATTTTTGGGGGTTTAACATTATTTAAATATTTTGGAAAGAATCATAAAAAGCCACTCTCGATCTCTGCGTAATTCACGTAGAAGAATAAATTTATTTCATGATACATTTGATGAAAAAATTGCAATTGCAAGATTTTAAGCTTAAAATAGTGAAAAAAAATAGAGTATTTTTTGAGACTGAACCCACAATATTTTCCTGTAATTTTTGCCTTTTGAGTTATATTAATCTTTAAATCTTCCTAAAAATTGTAGAAATTCTAAATAATAGAAAAATTAAAATATTTTGACTTATTATAAGCAAAAACAAAAAATATTAAAAATCCTAAAATTATAATAATATCATATTTATTAAATAAAATAAAAATTATATTAATAGTTAAAAAAGCATTTGTCTTAACTAAATTAAAAAAAAAACATGCAAATCTTAAAAATAAAAAATTCAAACCTATGCAAATGTATGAGCAAAAAAGGTGCTGAAATGTTAATGTCGTACGAATGAAAGAATAAAATTTTAGACGGCCAAATCTGCCGAATCTTGAGATGTAGAAGTCGGAGGTAAAACCATGTTGGTGGTGGCAAAAGGACCAGTGCCCCCCACACAAGGCGGACTCTCAACGCTTACTAGTTCTATAAGATAAACACAAACACACAACAAACACAAGATACGTAAACAACACACTCACAAATTTATATATACAAGAACAAGTAGGAAAGTATATAATAATAAATAAATAAATTTAAACTTTAAAGAATATTAAAATAAAAACGTAAAATTTAATAAAATAAAACAAATTATTTATTCTGAGACCTGAGGTAATAACAATAAAAATATTCATCCTAGAAGCTTCTTTGAGGAATCAACTTGCTTGAGAAGGCGAGTACTCTCGGGCCAATAGAAGCTGCCTGAAATTACCCCCACTCCAGCCAATGCTGGGGAACAAATACTAACGGATTCTTTCTGGCGATTAGTCTTCAAAAGGTTGAGTTAGGGTGAGGGAAAGCTTGGCCCCTTGGCCACTATCCTTCCCTCAAGAATTTAGTAGAAGTTCTTGTTTTGTTTCTTATTAAGAAGAGCGAACTTTGGAATCTAAAGTTCAATCCAATTGGCCGAAAAATTATCATCTATATTTTTAATATTATCTCGAATTGTAAATTAAAAACCTTCCTAAAACTTAAAATCAATTCAATTTTGCTTTTAGTTTTACCCTGAAGAAGTCCTCAAATTAAGGGTCAAAGGAGTCAAATTAAGAAATCAAAGTAATTTTATTATGTATGAATAAAATATATTGTAAGAAAGTTTTGTGTAATTTAAAAATCGACAAAACTATAGAAATTAGAAGAAAAATAAATTCATATCTAACAAAAGTTTTTATAAAAATAATATTTTTAAATTAAATGACTTTTATCAATATTGTAAATAAATTTGTTTCTAATGATTTTTGTTAATGATTAAAAAAAATCCATTAAGCAGAATACTTAATACTAAAAATGAGTTATTAAATAAATGTTAATTAATGATATTTAGTTTATTCCTCAATTAAACCGTTTTTAACCCATGAATAAAAATTATATAATAGTAAATAATTAGTTAATAATTAACCAATAACTTAAATGATATAATAAATAAATTAATTAATAATTAAATCAGTGTTTATTAAACTTTTAAGAAAATACGCAAAGGCAATTGGGGGGTTTCATTAGAGAAGGTAAGAGGGAACAAAGGGCTTGCGCAAATTGAGACAAGCTCATATTTTCTCTTTTTATTCAAGTCTTTCGGCATCAAAGGCCATGTAGACTCAGTCTTTATTTATTTATATTAATTGGTAGCCAATATATTATAAAATGTCGTTCAGTACAAGAAACAAACACTGACCTTTGGTACGTGGAGACTTCTACCTCTGCACCAAAGGACAGGGCCATTTGGGTGGAAGAAGGAGAGGAAACAATGTTCACAAAAGGATTGTTTTTTTGTCAACATGTTTCTAATATAGAGTGTTAAAAATATAATATATGGGTCTAATTTAAAGTAGAGAATGTTTAATAAACACTAGAATTGTTTTATTTACAGTGTTTAGGTGGTTTGTAACTTTCAAATCCTTGAATTAGTTTTCCCAATTTTTAAAGATAATTTTAAAAAAATCCCATCTTACCATTTGTTGGAAGTAGTTCTTCTTGAAGTCTATAAAATTCTGCGAGTTCATGAGCACTGCATAAAGGTGTATCCACTTGTTTAGTGTTATTAAATCGACTATAATCAACTTCGTAAGATTGTTGAAGCTGAAAAAAATTTAACAAATAATTTTAAAAAGTCTTCTTTGTAGAATGAAAATTAAACATGGGGGAGGAGGAGGAGTGGTGAAAACAAAAAGGGAAAATGAAAAATTTTTTGCTATCCTCCTCTATATTAAAAAAAAAGGCTGAATATTTAGAAAAAAATTCTCTTTTCTTCACCTTGTTATAATGAACAAGAGGTTCAAATCGGTGACCCCAGAGGATTTCATTAGGTAGATAAGAGCTCCGGGCTTGAGTGGTCTGTCCGGTAGACTCAATCGTCCCTTCAAGGATGACCACAACCTCGAAACGATCTCTTTCTAGCATATCTGCCGCTGATGTACGATATAAAGGAGATTCCGTATCGATCCGATGGATCACTGTCATGGGCCAAATGAAAAACAGATTTTCTGCACCCCCATCAGTTCCCACCTGTGGAAATAAATTAAGTTAATAGCTTGAAAAAAAAAAAATTCAGAAAGAAAAATTATTATTATTATTCCTAAATTGCTTTTGAGCTTTTAATTATATTTTCTATTTATTACCTAATATTATCTCATAAACAGAATAATAAAAATCTTTTTAAATAGTTAATGAAAAAAATTTCTGTTTTACCTTTTGTGGATTAGAACTATCTTCCGCCAACTCTAATTTTATCAATAAAGAGATTTTTTTTGTTTATTCCTCAGAAAAAGAGGTCGAAATAAAAATTTAATTACTAGCGCCACTATCAAAGCGTACCTATACGATTTCTGGATTACTTTAAAAAAAAAAAGAATGTGGAAATTAAAAAAATAAAATAATCATCTATAGGAAACGCTTGCATCTTATTGCGCTTCTGTTTGTCGAAGATTTTTTTTAGATATTAGTATTCAATAAATAAGTAATTTATTTTGGAAGTGGCCTAAGTGGCCCCTGGATTTAGGCCACTTTTAAAATAAGAAACTTAAATATAAGATAAAAAAAGAGAAGCAATTCCTAGTTATATAAATAATATATTTTTGTTTCTTTTATTTTAATATTTTTCACACGTTCTTTTGAAGAAGTGAGATTAATTATTAATAATTTATTTTTTTACTATGCCATTAAATACCCTAAAAACATAAACAAGCTCATAAGAAAATCCTCATAATTGTAATAATATAAGAGATTTAGCAAATAGTATTATTGAAGACCTTGAGCTCAGTCTGGAAAGTGGGGATGACTTCGCCCTCTTTGGTGGTCTTGTGTTGAATGAGCTGCGCCCGGACTGTGGTTCCGATGATATGTGATTTCCTCATATCACCAACACGGAACATGAGACAAAGAGACCCGTCTCGTTGGCAGACGACGGCGTTGCGGCTGAATAGGAGAGTCTGCGTTCGCTGTTTAGGTCTCGCTAATTTTGCGAACACGATGCCGACCATAAATGCCTGGAGGAAATAAATAAAAAAATTCGTTTTTAACTTCTTTTTTAAAAAAAATTAAAATTTATCAAAAAAGTAGTAGAGAAAGAGATTATGTAGTTTGAGAATAGAATCAGCAACTTCTATATTTTACTCGATCTCTTATGTGAGAATATTGAAACAAACAAGGGAGAATATTTTTAAATTCTCTTCGATAATAAAATTAATAATAATGAAAATATAAGAAGAGAGGAAATTTGATGATGATTCCTTGGATACAAAAAGTGCTTGTTTATCAATTCATGGGAGGTTTCATCCTTTTATATTAATTAAATTTTTTTTTGCGTAATAAAATATCGAAATATTTTAATTGAAATGATGATTCTGGAAGGTTTTTTTTTCAACGAATTTGAAAAGTTCGTTATTGTATTCTCTGTTTGTATGTTTTTTGAATATGAAAATTTTGATTTCGGATTCGGATAAAGCATCAAAAATGGAGTACAAATCTGAAAAAAAATTTTTTAAATCGGTTGATGACAAAATGATCAAAATGTTCGCAGAAAATTTGAAATTTTACTAAATGTCACAATTTTTAAGTTGGATTCGGATACAATCTTTAAAGATTTTTTATGATTAAATAAGCATTTATAATTTTGTTAGATTAAATAGATACATTTCATATTAATAAATTGCAAGTTCTCTGATCATTATTTTAAAAACAAATATAAAAAAATTCATATTAGTGGTCCGAGACGTCGGCGAGCGGAGGGCTAAATTAGAGATCTTTTGCGCAGAAAATAAAAAAGCCTCTCTTAGTCCCCTTAAATCTTCTTTTTTTCATTTGTATCTTTTGAGTGATATAACTACTGATCGAAATTATTAATATTTTATATCACAATATTGACAACACACCCTCTTTCCACTTTCCTGGGATAAATATATAATAAAATAAATAATAAAATATTTTATTACTCAAATTAATTTTTAAGGGATGAAAATTACCATAATTTTAAAAAATCACTCTGTGTGCTCAACATCAGATTTCTTTTAATATTGATTAGAACTTTTTTCTTATTTTTCTTTATAATTAATTTTATTTTCAGAGATAATTTAAAAATATTCGCCATTGTTTGTTTCAATATTTTCATCTATAATAATAAATTTAAGAATCGTTAGAGCTAATTTGAAAAAATGAAAAAAAACTAAAAAAGTATATCGGTAAAGTATTAGTACACGTTGGCCGAGTAAAGAAAAAAGTTGCTGATTTTACATGTACAACTATAATTCAACACTCTCCCAAAAGAAACAGTGACTGAAGTTGGATGAATATAATTTATCCGAAATGTCAGTTTCCAAGAGTTGAGAGGCTTTTATTTGGCTGGCTGTGTCTATCCTGTTCGTCCCGTTTCCGATTACAACTATTAATATTTAATCTAATTAGTATCTCTTATATATTGTGTGATGAACCAATTAACTAAATACATAGACTTTCTAATCCTGAGTTCAAGGTGACTCAGGTTCAAGTTCAGAAACAAACTTTATAATTAAAGACTCGTGGAGAAAAAAGCGGGAATCAACCTGAGTACATGAAAGTTAGTTAAATTCTGGAGAGACCATAACGTGTCAGTACATGACACGCTCATATGTCTTAAGAGAAAGAGATATTATTTATTTACTTATTTATTTAAATAAATAAATAAATAAAAAATAAATATTTTCCTTTTTAGAAAAAAATTTTTATATTAAATGAAATGAATTATAGATGAAAAAATATAATCAAAATTGAGAAATTTAATAATCAACACTAAACTAGAATTGTTCATTCGTTATCTCTTACACATTTATTATATATACACATTTAAATAAATGATAAAGGTAAAAAAGGGAAAAATCCTTGAATTAAGACATTTGTAACACAGTATTTACTTAATGAAACTTTCTAAACCTTCGTGCTGATTATTTATGTCTTATCACAATTTTAATTTTTTTCTTATTTGTTTGGCCGTTTTTAAATAAATGAAACATTCTTAAGAAGGTCAACAGCTGCTCTCATCTATTGTATTTTATATTTTTAGAGAATATAAAATTCAATTTCTTTTTATTTAATTAAAAAAATTAGTTAATGAAAAATACCTTTTATCCAGGGTTTGTACACACATGGGACAATGAAATGTGCGCTCCCAAATTATTTATATTTTTTGAAATTTTTTTATAAACAAATTTTTTCTCAATGACAAAAATTATTTTTATCTCATTCCATTCTCATCACTTTTTTAGAATTGTTTTTGTCCAAGGTTCCCCCTCAAGGTCTATACCACCAATTTTTCCTATGGTTTAGATGGTTACCATGCCCCTGGTTTTCCAGCTCTGATCTAATTTTTGCTCTCATCTAATTTTTTTTTCGAGCAACCTCTAAATTTAAAAAGTAAAACTTTTTTTAAACCATATTTTTTTTCTCTAATTGTTTTAATATAAAGTAATTAAAACAATTCCATTTGATCACTCAATGCGAACAAAATTTAAATTTAAATTGAATTGAATCATTGAATGAAAAAAATCTTTATTAGATAAAAATTGCCAAAAAAATAATTGAAAAATTCGAAGGAATTTGGACATTACTTAAAGACAATAAATATTATATCCCATCTGTATATTACTTAAGAATTTATTTTTAATTAATTTAATTATGAAGTAATGTAATTTATAATTTTTGAATTGAAAAAATAAATTGACATTAAAGATAATAGCTCTAAAAAAATTATTTAATTAATTAACTTTGGGCCTATCCACAAATAGCCAATAAGTGACTGAAGATGGACAGTAAATTTTATCCGAAACGTCTCCTTTCGGCTTTTGGCATTCAAGAACTTTTTTTGCTGCAGTGTGACTTCTTATTCCTTTATCAGCCTTCAACAATAACTGCATACAATTAATTAATTAGTTAATATTAATCAATAGGAGGTATAAGCGATAAGATATTCCTAGTAATCGGTTTGTCTTGCACGATAATTTATATAAACATTGCATATAAAATATAGAAAAAAAAACACAACACTTGTTATATAGTAATTAATAAAAAACAAATAATATTGTAATATATATATATATTGTGATAACTATCTTGAAAATAAATAAAGATTATAAGATAATTAAGTATTATGTGGTAAAAAACTTGTAAAAAAGAAAAAAAATTAGTGAATGATATTTAAATTTAAAAAATTTTTATATGAAGTGAATCCTTAGAAGAGTTTTGACTTAAGATCTAAATTTTAAGAAAAATACTTAAATAAAAAAATATTTTATTTAAAAAATAAAAGCCATGGGACGATAATTTGTCCTATATATAATGTATTGACAAAGTATTAAGTAATGTCTCTCTATCTCAAAAAAGGTAAAGATATAAAAAAGAATTTTTTAATATTTGACCAAAATGATGAATAGACTGGTTTTGTAAGTATTATTTGGCTAAAATTAATAATTAATAATTTTCAACGACTTTGGAAAGTTCGAATTGAATCTCTGCTTATATGTCTATAATATTTTTGGAAATATCAAAATGTTGACGTCGGTTTTGGATAAAGCATCAAAAATGGAGTGGAAATATACAAGACTTTAAAATCGGTCCATGGCAATATGGTCAAATTGGCCGCCGGAATTTTGAATTTTATCAAATGTCATCGATTATCTATAAATCCATACAATTATTTTGTTATTATTTTGTGAGAGAAGCGAGCAATTCCGTAGACCTTGTCCAGATTCAAGTTCGTTAAGGAAATGCAGCTTTCTACATTTCCAGATTTTTCAATTTCGAGCTTCAAATGAAATTCAACTTACTTTTGATCGATTGACGTCAAAAATTGATGTTATTTTACTTTTTTGATGAAAACTTTTATATAAAATTTGTTTGAATTCGGTAAACAGCTCGGTTCTAATCGTATTTAGACTCAAACACATACCAACATACAAAGGCAAATTACTTTTTTGGACGCATAAGTCTTTATTTCTTGAAATCACTAAAATCTCAACTTTGATTTAGAATACTTTTCTTTAGGCCAGAGGTTCCCAAAGATGAACATGAAGCGCAGTTGCGGTCTTCACTGACCTATAGTGCCACGAAATCTTTCAATTTAAAGAAAAAATTATATGCAAGAAATTGAACCTCTGGATATAGTATCATTAAATTTGATTTTATAAAAACATGATATGTAATTTAATTTAAATTTCGATTGTTGACAACACTGAAAAATTGTACTATGCGATTTGGCAATCTTCTGTGGAAACCTTTGGCTATAGGCATTAATTTAATAAATTGTCAATTATTAATTTTTATATATAAATATGGAAATATCTGATTTTTATGTATTTTTTCGACTCCTCCCTCTGATCTAGCGCTTCATTAATTAATGGAATTTAATTTAGCTAAAAATAGAGTACCTGAATCATCACACCGCAGATGGATTGCAGGCACATAATGAAGATAGCCTCAGGACATTTTTCAGTAGTGCTCCTAGAACCATAACCGATGGTATGTTGCGTTTCAACGCTGAACAAGAAACACGATGCGAAGCTGAAGATGTTTACGACACAAGGTTCCCAACCACTTGTCTCCTGTTCGTTGGGTAGATGACCAGGTTCGAGATCACCATGAGTAAACGCAATCAACCACCAGATGACAGCGAAACCCAGCCATGAGAGGAAGAAAGAAAGTGCAAACACCAGTAACGTCCAGCGCCACTGAGTGTCCACCAGCGTCGTGAAAATATCCTAAAACAAAAAATTGGATGAATTCCCATGAAGGATTCAAAATCCTCAATCCTTGCGCAAATTCTGAGATTATTAACCCATATTATAAATTTAGATAGTTTTAATTAATGTGATTCAAATTTAGGTGATTTTGATTGTACTTTGAAAGGATTACTTAATCTAATAGTTGGGAAATCACAATGTTCTAAAAAAAATTCATAATGGTTATTCATTTTCCATATTAGGCCTATGTGTCGGCAGTTAACTATATTTATTATTTATATATATATAATTTATTATAATTAATTATATTCTTGCAAATTCAAAGGAGCCTCTGCCCTTTAAGTAAAACTTAATTTAAGGGTGAGGGGATAGCTTTCAGTTCTGAGAGATAAAATATATTTAAATTATATTATCTACCAAATTTAAATAAATATGGAAGAAGTCTATAAAGCAGGGCTGGCCAATCTTTTTGAAAGTATGTGCTCAATGAAAAATTTCAATATGTTGAGAGATGTTTTCATAATACGACCGTAAGCATTATATGACAAGAAGTTTTTTTTCTCTCCATTTAATTTTAAAAAAATATGCATTTATCTATATATTAATAAGTTGGGTTTTAATTCAGTATTGAGCCCCTGGTTTGAATCATTTTTTATTTTCAATATCACTATCTTCGACAATTTATACATAATATAATACATAAAATTTATACATATACATATATACCACCATATTTCCAAAGGCATATTGTTTTTAAGTCAAATGGAGAAAAAACTTCATGTTATTTGATTGTTTATTGTGATAATAGCACATAACATGATTCTTCTTCCTAGTGCCTTTTTTTCATATATGTTATTAATATGTTTTGGCTTTACAAGCTTTATAGTTTATTTATGACTTCATGTATTTTAATTTCTTAAATTATTTTTTTTAAGATTTTAATGTGTTGGTTGGGATCGTTGTTGGGATACTATATTTACACGATCGTGTCATAGGCGCTAGGTTGGCAATCCCTACTACAAAGTCTGATTTGACGAAAAAGACTAAAAAAAGAAGATAAGAATCAAAAGTCTAGAAAAATATAAAAAATTATGATAAGAAATATGATCAAATCTTTTTCTGTTTTTTTAGTGGTAAACAGGGACTTCGAAAGTTAGAAAAGGGGCAGGGCTGAATCGCCAAGACGAGTCTGGAATCAATTTATAAGGAAAAGTTTAAAAATATATTATTAAATATATTTGTATATGTATATATTTTCAAATTCGTCAACAAAAACAAAAATCAACAATTTGTAGAAAAACGAAAGAAACAAATTGTAAAGAAATTTGGCACCATGCCCTCATGCCAAAAGTTTCTTATAAAAATAATATATATTTAAGCTCTGAAAGATCTTTTTTATTGATGGTTTGAGGCTGATCTAGAACCGAAACGTTATCCCCAAGAGAGGTACTCTCATTATTTTTTAGATATTTAAAATCATGTTAGGGGAGGGAAGAGAACGATGATAGATGGTGGTACTTACTTGGAGATACCTAAGTCTTCTCTGTGAGATTCGAAGTTGTTGCACGTTGCATTCACCATTTTTAAGAATTGCTCGTCGTCGCAATTTGCGCATTCCCGAACATCCACCACCGGAGGGACCTCCCCTAAAACGACTTCTGCAAACAATTCTTTTGATTTAGTAAAATCCTAAAAAAAAATTTTATAAAGTATATTTTAAATTTGTTTTTTAATTGAAAATAGTGAAAGAACCAATCATTGAAATATTATAAAAAAATCTGAATTTGAAAAATATTCACTATCTAATTACGAAAATGTTAATTAAAAAGACAACTGAATTGAAATGAGTAAAAAATAGATATTTAGAAAGCTTTACGTCTGCAAATATGTAATTCCATATATAAATATATTTTACTTATTATTTAACGTATTTAAAAATTTTATTTAAAAATTTAAATTGAGAGAAGATGAAATCGAAACAATTTCAGGATAGAGAAAATAATTCATTAAAAGAGAGGGCAAGAGGAGAGAAAGGAAAATGGAGAGGCAATAAAAAATTATTTTATGGGGAGCTATTTCAAGAACAGGAAGAATAAAAGAAAAAAATTAAAAATATAATACATTATGCTCTAAGCTAGAGTTTCATTGAATATGGGACTCAACCTTATTATTACAAATATGGGAACAAAAATTCTGAATAAAGAATTGTCAAAATTAAAAAAAATCTATTTTCAGTTTGATAAAATGAAGTGGCTTCCCTTTAAAAAATAAAAAATTTCGAAATTTAATATGAGATGAAATAACAGTAAAACAATACTTTTTTCTCTATACTATATATTATATATAAGTGTAAAGTAAAAATATATGACATTCATCTTCCATTTTTCTTCCCCATCACCTAGTAAAAATTAATTCTAGTCTTGATTTTTTAAAGTGCAAGATCTAATAATATGCAATGGTGATATGCAGTCACCACTAATTGAAATAAAACTTGTTTAAAAGAAACCTGGATAAACTCCCTGAAGAAGGATATCCTCCTGGTTTATGGATATGGTTGTTGTTAGCAGGAATGATGATAGCCGAAGAATCCCTTGCTAAGAGAGTACGAGTCTCACTGCTGAAGGACAAGGACGTCGGAGATTTGGGCGATTCCAGGATAGCCATCTGTTGCGTTGACACCATCCTGGATGGTTGACTGGTCTCTCGTCGAGGACACCTCTATTCACCGAGAAATGCTAATCTAATCAATGACGCTAACCACTGCTAATTGTTTATTAACTTCAACTTTCAGAGCTTTTTGATATTAAATATCAAAGATTAAGATTTAAGATGGAGCAGGGAACTAGAACAATTAATTATTTTTTTAGCAAAATTATCTGCGAATCAGTTTTAAAATTTGAAAAATAATAAGAAAAAAAAGATTTTCAAATTTATACATGTTGAATAATTGGGCAAGAATTAGCGAAATATATATATGCCGGTATATAAATAGGTCGGTAAGAATTGAAAAAAAATAAAAACATTTTTTAATTAAAAAAAAAAAAAAAAAAAATGTAAAATTGGAATCAGTGGAGTCGACAAATTCCCCTTCCAACTTGGAACAGAAGAGTGCTTTAGATTTTTAATTATATTTTATTTTTGTAAGAATTCATACATTAAAATCCATTACACCATATATTCTTTTGATAAGACGCTTGTTTAATCAAGAAATCAAAGAGTATAGAAATTTGGACGTCAATTTATAAAAGTGAATTTAAATTTTATTGAATAAATAAAAAAGAAAAGATAATTAACAAATATTATTTCTTCTATTCTACAAACAAATATTATTTCTTCTATTCTAATATATAAAATTTTTGCTTAAGTTTAAAATTGTGATAAAAACAAATGAATATTGTAAAATGCAATTTTTC
>JAAAKE020084591.1:0-22645 GCA_010014785.2 Anisolabis maritima | reverse complement strand
GGGGGAGAGAAATGGTGGTGTTAGACCCTTTTTTCCCCCCCCTCTCTTTCTCTTCCCCTTGTTTTTTGGGTTTAAAGTGGCAGGTGGGAGGGGGGGGGGGGGGGGGGGGGACACTAGGATTTTAGAGATGCTTAGGTGGGGCAGGTTGGGAACCAACTGGTCTAGAGCAAGTGACAATATTAATGTAATTTTAATTATTTTATTAGGTGATATTAGTTTTAACTCTAAGATCGTACCTGTCCTAAATGATATAATTAAATATATATTAATATTTTTTAAGGGGTATTTAAGGTAGAAGGGTTTTAGAACAAAATTAAAATCTTGGAAAAATTTAATTCTATCACAAGTAAACTAACATTAAAATTTTTCATAAATTTATTCTATACTGCATCAATCAGAAATAATTAAAGAAATATTTAATAATTTGTTTTCGACTGTTAGAATTTGTTAGTTTCATTGGAGGGTAGGATCTTGAGGCCCCGTAGGGTGGGAGAGAAGAGAATGTAGAAGCAGGTGCTGACCTCGGTAAGTACACTGTCATAGTACTGGCTGGGGTCATAGATCCACTCGTCACAACGAACAGCCGCTCGTCCACCTCCACCGTCATCGTCGTCGATGCCGCCGCCCTCCAAAGATACATTTGCATATCGCAGGCATTGACTAAATCTGCTCATTTGATCATCCCATGGGAAGTATTGTGAGAAATTTGAGGCGGGTATATCGTTGAAGTTGGCGTCATCACCTTCGTCAGGTAGTCGACACCTGTCAAAACACAAAACCGCATAATTATATCAAGGCTCCAAACTACAAGAAATGCTTGCATTACTTTTTGGAATTTACAATTACTTAGAGGGAATCCCATTTCACTATTGATTTTTTTTATTTAAGATTGCCAAGAAAATGAAAAGATTCTTATACGCCAACTTTGTAAGGGTCGCTGTTCCCTGCTAAATAGTTTTATGACCTGAATTATTTATAATAAACCAATGGCAAATTATAAAAACAAATTTAAATGAAAATTTCCACCAGGAAAAAAACGGGTAAAATTAAATTTGAGCTTCTAAATTTTTTTTCTTTATTAAAGTATATATTTTATCATATTTCCTCTAAATCAATTTTACATAATGTTTTCTTTTTAAAAAGGAAAGGAAGGCCGTATGACTATTTTGGACAAAATATTTTCACTTATATGCAACCTGTTCTTATTGGACATCTGGTATTATTCTCCTCTGAACATTCTAGTTTGTGCGTTAATATTCTATTTAAAATTACTTTAGTATGTGAGAGCGGAGGCCTGGAGGGGGAGTCGAAAGGCAAGAGAGTCCATCGACCAATCACAGCTCTATGGTAATCTCCCACCCAGGCTGCCAGATTTTCCCAAAAACACTACAGCTGCTCCCGCTATGAACATTGTCCGTCAGCAATAATACTGCAGTCGTTTTCCAAGATCCCAATCCTAATAAATAGAGTATAGCAGATAAAGAGTAGCTATATGGAGCTTTGATTTCTATTGCTCCTATTGAGGAGAATAACGAGTTATCCTTGATAAATAATTTTATAAATAGCCTCTAGGATTGTTAGATAAAAGAAAAATATTTTTTCTTTAAAATTAATCTCTATAGTTCTTAATTCAGGCCTATTAGGGAAATACATTTTGAATGTCTCCATCCATATCTTATAATTAATCCATAAAAGAATGTCCCTCAGGGCTTTTTTTCTCTTTATATTCAAATAACAAATTCTGATGTCGCAATCAACATATTCACTGAATCCATTTTGGAAATATACTTATTTCTGATTAACATAAAGAGTTACGTAGTATGTGAGTGAGTAATAACTAAAAAAATGTAAACAAGTCGGAATAAAAATAAAATTTGATAAAATTATTAACAACTTAATGAATATATATTAATAACATGTTTAAAAATTAGAAGAGAAATAGAGACTAATAATGGCACGAGATTTTTCTATATCCTCCTAATTAGGCGTTACTATTTTTGGCCAATAATAATGCGTTGAGAATGCAGCGGACGATTTCAAATTACTCTTGAAACAAATCTAATATCTAGTTCAAAAGTAAATTTCGACAATTTTTAAATTTAGAAAATGGAGTCAAATCAGGGAGCTCCATTGAAATGTCGATGAAAGCCTATTAAACTCTGGCACAATCAACCCAGGAATATTATAAGAAAATAAAATAATAATGAGGAAGAAATAATCACCAACATATGAAATTTTTGCTAATTAAATAAATAATTAAAATAAATATAAACTTTTAAGTTACTTGTTATGAATTATTTTAACAGTAGATTTAATACAATACATGATAATAAGATGATAATGATGAAAAAGTGTGAAAAGCACCTCCTTCAGAACATTCAAATTGTTAGGCGAATTAGATTGTTGGTTTAAAAGTGTATATACGTCCAAAAAAATTCTTTAATAAATAAATAATTATAAAAAAAACTTTACACTTATAAGCCTTTAAATTCAAATAATAATTATAAAAAAAATGAGTAAGCTACATATTCCATATACAATTCCCACATTACTTGAATGGCGCAGTTAAATTTCATGTTTAATTTGGGAGTGAGTTTATTTTTGTCACGAATCATCATAAAATACGAGTATATCATTTACCTTTTCTGGGAATTATTTTATTTTTTTCCTTTTCAAAATTTTATTTTATTTATTTATGCCATTGGAGGGAATCTTGGTCTCGGCTTTGGACCAAATTCTCTGACTCGGCCAGTAGATTTTAATAAAAAAAAAAATAATAATATGAAATCTAACATGAAAGAAAAATTATCATAAAATACAAAATAAATAGATGCATTTTAGGACAAAACACCTACGACTTCAAAACTAAGATTTTGGCTACGTTTCTGATAGGCGAAGTGAGAGCCCTAGTGACAATCAATTCGGTCGTGGGTTTGGTTCGATAAACAATTAATATGGGAGGATAATGATTAATATAACCTTCATAAAATAAATATAATTTTCAATGAACAGTTCAAAAAAAACCTACGAAAAAATATTTTTTGTTTAAATAATATGTATTTTATTCTCGGCTTTTTTCACACATGTCTTTAGAATGTCACGAATCCCAAGTCAATAAAGATGGCAAATACACGAAATAACAAACTCATTTTAAAAAATCAAGAATGACATCACAGTCTACATCAAAAAATCGCCAGTACTTCTTTTGAAGTTCAAGCTTGAAAAATCAAAATATCTTTAGCGAAATAATACCTATAAATAAAATTGTTCGTTTCATCATTTTTAATAACTTTTTTAAACTTTTTTCCTTTATCTCCTGAGCCGTTTAATTAGAAAACACTAAAGAGCAAAAGTTTTTTTTCATACAAAAGTTGTTCGAGCTTCCTAGGAAAGTAAAACAAAAAGGAAGCAGATAATATTTATCTTAAATGGTGAATTATGATTTGCTCAAGGGGGCAAATTTTTTCAAGTAAAAGCTTTTGTTTACTTCTGGATTTGAAATTTGGTATTTTTAAATTATCAAATTAAAATTTATACTTATATAGAAAGATAGAAAAGAAAGTAGATAAAGAGTTATATAATGTTGTAAAAAAATTTAACAAATATTTTAAAGAAAAGAATTTGATAATATTAATATATAATATTATTCAAAATACAAATTTTAAAAAAATATATATATTTACATAAAAAAAAAAAAAAAAATCGCAAGAGTATGCAATCTCTCTGAAATCGCTTCCCTTCAGCTTATTAGTTTTTCAAAACATCAAATAAATCAAAAAATTAAATAATACCAATAAATTGGCATCTATAAAAGGCTAGAATTTGTTACAATTGATGCCTTAGGGTGATAATATTTTACCCCTTTTAATTTTTCAACTGATATTGATTTTCATTAACCCCGGCTTAATCAGAGGTCCTGAATCTTTTTTTTTTTTAATTATTTAATTATTTCCCTTTTAAAAATTAAAATGCAAACAAAATTTTTATTATGAACATTAAATATTTTATGGGGATCGTAACAAAAATTTCAAAAATTAAGGAAAAAGTTTTAAAAAAAGCAATTTGAAGAAGAAATAAAAAACTGGTTGATGTTTCATCAAGATGTTTGCTAATTCCCACCATTCCCTTATGTCCCATCCGATGTTGAAAATATTTAGTTTTTTAGAAATGTATTATATTTTATCACTGGTACTTTGTAGTTGGTAGAACGCTTGTTATTAGATTCCCACTAATCAACAATTGGAATAATTCATATATAGGCCTTTTTTTTTGTAGGTTGATTACAGGCTAAAAATTATTATTTTCGTAAGCACCGCCTTTGTTTATTCAAAAGAAAAATTTTCATTTTCGCTTTTTTAGCGATTTTAAATAAAAGCGTGTAATTTAAATAGTTTAATAAGTGATAATTTACCTGAAGTCCGGCCTGGCCTGGATGAAGACGCTCGCCAATTTGTGGAAGCCGCATGAAATGGCAGGCAAACATAACAGAAAGAAGATCTTCTTCTGGTACTTGCCGAACTCACCTAGGTAATCAAGCACCTGGTCGTAGCTCATTCTTGTTTTCTAATTGGGAAGTGGTGAAGTGTCGAGAAGTGACCAAGTGGCGAAGTGGCGAAGAAGTGGCGAGTAATTCGCAGCCTGCAGTGGACGACCTCGGGACTTCTCCTCGCCTCGCCTCGCCAACCAAGACCCCTACACATACATTCACACACACACCTCCATTCAGATAGATATTTATAAACAAACTCAGTATTAAGACTAATTAAGTCAGCACCGGTGAACCTCAAGAGTTTTTGCCACGTGCGTTTTTTCTTTTATACTAAAATTTTAATTTTTGTATTAAATTATATTTCAAATAATGGGAATAATTAAGGGTGTGGTTTGAATATACAAATTGATTATTAAAATCTTAAAGAATGGTTAAAAAACAAAAGCCTAAATAATTAAGAAAAATAATAATGAATCGACCGTGTAAATATATGCCGCCACCAGGATCGCTGTTGCTAAGCTTAGCCGGGCTTGAAAAAGCCCAAGGAGTAAAAGAAAGAATGCCGATATTTCTCAAAGATGTGATCAACGCTTGAACAAAAATAAATTTAAATAATAATAATGAATAAAAATGTTATAAAATTTAGATGATGTTTTTGTATAATACATAGATAGGGACGGAGGTCGCGAACGCGAGGGGCCCCGTTACTCGGAGAGGGGCTTTCCCAAGACGCATCCAAGCTCTAAAAAAAAAACGCTAATACAAAATTTTGAGAGATTCAAGATTTTTTTAGTTTTTAAAACTTGGGATGCCATTCTAAAATTAAATGGATGTCATCGGGAAAGAAAATTAATTTCGATTTAATCAAAGTTTTAAAATTTGCAAAATATCAGAAACAGGAGAAATATTAGTTGCCATTAGTTTTAATTTGTTTTACATCTATAAACATTGTCCTCAGATTAAATTTGGAATGAAAAAATTGGTAATACCAATATTTACTTCTCAGGTGCTGATATGATATACTACCATAAAGAATATGTCGAGTTGCCTTGAATGTAATAAAAATTTTAAAAAATCTCGCAAAATTGTCTGTTTGGGTGTGATTAAAAATAAAATTAAAAACCTAACAAAAAATCTGGTTTTACAGCACATCAACTCCCTATTTCTTAACCAGGTAAAAGAAAGATTTGATTAGACACAGGCGACCTCAAAACGTATATTTCCCTTTGAAATCTTAACATCAAATTTTTTTGCTATTAATATTTTATACTACATGTATATATAATATATTACATATGTAGATAAGAGGAAATAAAAATCTATGCCTATCTTAGCAGTTCTTGAGTTTAACGCCCCTTCCTCATTAAAAACAATACGATAAAAGATTTGTTTTACGATACGTTTTTTTTAAGCCAAGTATTAAAAAGAACGGATATTTATTATTTAAGGACATTCATCAAGCTCTAGAGCAAATCATATCACTAACTGCATGATGATTATTTATTTCCTTTTCTAATTAGATACAAAATTATGTCAAATCTCAATGGCATTTCAAATTCTCAAATTTAATGAATGGCAGAGGAAAAGAACAAAATTAAACGGAAAAGTCGAATAGTTAGGACCCAAGAAAACAAAATTAATGATTTGGTCATTATGTCGAAATAGTTGTCTAATTTTATTGAAATTTTGTTAAACGCTCGTAGAACTAGTCACTTCCAGGCTTCCTTTATCCCCATGACACCTGGTAACTGGAACAACCTTCCTGCTATTATCTTCTCTAAAATTTACAGTCTCCAACCTTTCAAATGAAGCAAAAAAAATTATCAAACACTTGCCTACCTTTGAAGTTGATTTTTGGATCTCTTGTATTATTTGATCATATTTTTTTCATTAAAAATTTGTGCGGTTTCTATTTTTAAAATAAGCTATATTTTGTAAAAAAAAAATCCCAAGTCGCATAAAATTTGATAGCTCACCCAAATTAATTCATATTAATGATTTTTTTTTAATCAATAAGAAAAAAAATTTTTGAGTAGATGGAAATCAAGTCCGGCATTATAGAAACAACAAGTAAAGGCAGTGAAATAGCTATACTCGTATCTATATCTAATAAGCTAACAAGACCATAAGAAAGATAAAAGTATGAATTCATTATAATTAAAGATAATCGAAAAAATTTTGAAATTTATTATCAATTTTAATGCCCAAATTTTTTTTTTTTTTTTTCAATCTCTTTGTTAATTGCAAAAATGTAACGGGAAATAATAAAAACAGAGCGTGACGGACAGACAATCGGATTGAAGCTAGACAGGTTAATTGGAAATTAATTATGTGCCGGTGATCGAATGCTATATATAATTTTTATTTAAAGCTCAGTGACTATCATAGTTTTGATTTTACTTTAAAAAAAAAGAATTTTATCATTTAAGATGCTGAAAATGATAATAAAGAAAAATTTTTAATTTTATTTATTTATTTATTACACTCCTTGCTTCAAGAAGTTTATGATCGCTTGTAATAATAATAAGAATTCACCCCAACAGATTTTTTGGCTAGATAAAAATTTAGATGTATGTGTGGTTGCCTAATGGCAAGGCAAGTAAAGTAAATACCAGGTATTTCGAAGATCCAGTTAAATGACATTTCCTACTACTGGGAATTCGTTATTTTTTGGTAATTATAGATTAATGAACCAATAAATACGAATAAACTTATTTATGAATTATGAATAAGTTAAAAAAAAATATTAACTTAAATATTATTTATTTTATAATTTAATTATATTTATCAATACCTCTCAGAAAATAAAAAAATAAACTTTTTGACCTCATTTATTTCGTGCGTTACGGTAATAGCAAATTATTTTAAAAATATATAAACAGGCAATCGCACTCTATTTTTACTTTCTAGGAAGGATGATTTTAGATATTATCAACCAGTTTAAGAAGAATATAATTGTTATCTAACATGTTTTCAAGAAAAAAATTAGTCACTCTGATTTAAATAGAGGTCTCTTTATTATGCCCAAGTGATAATGATATAAATTTAAAAAAAAAAACTTTTATTTGGGAAGGAATGTGTTGCTAAAAATGTAAGGAAACGAAGAGAGTGATGGCTCATTAAAAAAATTATCATCTTTTTTTCTGCGTAGTACACAGACTCTACTGTACTATTGGGGATAGAATTTGAAAAGGAGGTGGGCGGTCTTACTAATAATTTATTAGGAAAATAAACTGCCCCTGAAAATTTCAGATCTATTTCTCTTGTTTGAATGTAAAGTCGCTTATTTATAATTTTTTTTTTTTTTTTTGAAAAGGTAATTTACCCAGAACCAGTGTCGGAGCAATTCAAAAATTATGTGGGGAAATTTATATACTCCTTATATATATTCATATAGAGAGGGAGAGAGAAAGAAGGAGATCAAATTCTAAACCTAAAGTTACTAATTTTTCTATTAAATCAAATTAACTGTTAAATTGTAAAAATAATTAAAATTTTTAATTTATAAAGTTTTATTGAAGATTAATGGGTGAGCCTCCTTACCCCCTCCCCTTTCCTCCACCATTGTCCTTCCCTTCCACAGAGTTAAAACTTTATTTTCTTCTAAAAAATAAAAATTGTGAATAAGCTAAACAAATTCAAAAATATAATATAAGATCTGGCATTGTCCTCGACGTCAAAAAGAAGTCAAGGCCAGATTAAGGAAGAGAGGGACTGACCATGGATCGTAAAAATTCTTTAACCTGCTGAGTTTCTGATTATCCACATCATAAATTTTTAATTCCATTTGTTGATATGTTTACAGAATTTATTTTCATAATTACTATAAAGTATTTTTCTCTATTTATTCAATTCGTCAATTTGGAATTTTTTAAATCTGTTTATTTGTTAAAGGGAACTAAAAAGAATCATTATTCATCGTCATTCGTGTTTGATGGGGATCGGAGGACTCCAAGGCGAATTTATTAAAACATGATGAAAACCAAATATATTTTGTGTCAACTCTTATATATTAATTATCAATTTATTTACTATTTATATACTTGTATATGGGACAAATAAAACGAAATGTCTCTAGTTGAGAATTAAAATTTAATAGAGTTGTTTTTATTGGCTGAAATTTTCAGTATCATTCGATATGAAAATGACGAAACGCGAAATATCGCGCGCCACGATTTATTATAAAAAAAAAGAGAAGATGAAATCATTCCAAACCAATCTGTTGTTTTAAATAAACATTTTCATTAATGTAGCTAAGGGAATGTCGGGTCCAAATTTAAGAAATTGCTCTAAAAAAAAAGATGGTAAAAAAAGTTCTCTTTTGATAAATAAATCTTGTGAAAACTAGATATTAAAAAACCATTTTATAAAAAAGAAAGATCTAATGAAATTTTGGAACAAATAAAATTGTCTTAGTAGACTAATAGATATTAATTTCATCAATTTTTGGTATAGAACCGTCTTTAAGGAGCGTCAGTTTTTACGTCTAAAGTTCACCGGCATGCTCGCAAGCTAAGGGCAGCTACCACACCCTCAACATGCTTAAGCTGCTTACTATCAGGCAGAGAGGATACGGCCTTGACAACAGCTAGGAAAAAGATCCTGAGGCGGGAAAGGTGGAACAGGGAAAACAAAATTTTCTCCTCCGACCCGTTTTGGCGGTTTAAAGAGCATAAGCCCGTTGTCACGTATCCACCAACAGCGGAACTCCTTCTGGAAAAAGATTTATGAAGAAGCAAGGCCCATTTACGAAGACCCCCCATTGCACAATTGGCGGCCTGGGCTCCTTGAGTCCAGACACCAAGTAAATGTCCCCGATCACCCCGGAAGAGGTTAAGGAGGCCTTCATGGGTACAAAGAACTTCTCTGCTCCAGGGCCAGAAAAAATTAAAAACTTTTGGTGGAAGAAGTTTACTTCGACACACCACCATGTGGTCCGTATATTTACAACTTTTGTAAGGAGAGAGCAAACGATTCCGGAATGGTTGGTGGGAGGCCGCACTGTGCATATCCTCAAAAAGGGGGACTTGTCCAAACCAGAGAATTACAGGCCGATCACTTGTCTGAATACCATTTATAAGGCGTCCACGAAGATCCTGAATGACAGAATACTTCGGACAGTGGAACTGGTCTGTAACAGAAACACCAACAACGTGGGGC
Organism: Anisolabis maritima; assembly: GCA_010014785.2. Taxonomy (NCBI): domain Eukaryota; kingdom Metazoa; phylum Arthropoda; class Insecta; order Dermaptera; family Anisolabididae; genus Anisolabis; species Anisolabis maritima. The sequence goes on along the minus strand of JAAAKE020084591.1, from coordinate 12,996 downwards.
AAAACGCGGTAGTGAAGGGTGCCGCCAAAACCTGCTCATCGACAGATGTATCTGTCAAGACGCTATCCAACGCAAGAGAAATCTGTCGATGGCGGGGATATTGAGTCCGTGGTTGAGAATGAGGGGTGCCGTATATATTGGAACTTTTCATTCTCAACTACCCGATAATCCAAGCTACCAAGCCGGATATAGTCCTCTTTGATTTTAAGACTAAAATTATATCATTGAATTCTCGGCTCCAGCCAAAGTCAAAGAGGAGGACAAACGGACCAAGTATCAAGATCTTGCGACCGAACTGAGACAGATGCATGGAGGTTACTCGGTAAAAATAATCGTCCTTATTTTTGGCTCCCTCGGTGGAATGAATGATTCGCAGCTCTCTAATCTCAAAATCATTCCAGCCTGTAATTAGAATGCAGAAAATATTGCAGGACGGATGCAAAAGGCAGTAATACTCAGCTCGCTCCGTCTACTCCGTCAACACGATACTGGTTTCCAGTGATTGCTGACTACCCTTGTTGGGAGAGCAGCGCTGGAAATAAACAAGTTCATAGGAGAACCTAGATGTGTCGGAGCTTTGGGGAAACCTATGGAAGAACTACAGAGGTTCAAAGGAAAACACATATAATAATAATAATAATAATAATAATAACAATTTTGAATTATATGGGGTAAGAGGCAAATAAAAGAATTAAATCTTTTATAACAAGTTTTGTCCACAATCTAATAGTTTGTATTAATAATATAAAAATGGTACATTAATAAATAATTGCGTGGAGTGGTTGGCCTCCTTTTAGACCTCTCACACATTTTATGAATGAATAATAATTATTCATTCATTTTATAAGTTTTTAATGATCTAGTCTGACAGCGGTCAACTACTCCAACTACTTAATGTTTTTCTAAACGATGTTTTTATATTATAATTATTTTCGTTGAATAAATAAATTTTAATATTTTGATTAGTAAGTAGGTTGGTTTCAAGAGCAATTTCCAACAGTTTGAAACTGCGCAGATTATTAGAGTTCTGCGCATGCGCCTAACTGTTTCAAACAATTGAAACATCCCTTTTATTCATGAAAAAAACCTCTCTTATAAAGATTCATCGCAAGTCGACTCTCGATAACCTGAGCAATTTCATATAAAAAATGTCGCCTATAAAAAATTAACATTTTTTCATTATATTATTGCTATAGAATTATTTTAATTAATCCAAGTTCAAGTTAAGAGATACTTTTATTTGACCGCCAAAAGGTAAAAGTTAATTTTCTTTTTACTCAAAGATAAAAATTTGGAATGTAATTTTTTAATAATTTGTTTTTATTGTAAAGGCCACTTGTATGCAAAATGTTTCCATTCTCAATTTCGTTTATTTAGAAGCTTCCAAATTTGAATGGCTTTTTTCTAGATAATTTAAGACAATTTACTTAATGGCATGATTACGAAAATTACTTTTCATCAAAATTCAAAATATACTATTTCATAGAATTGTTAGCTAGGGTAGCCTATACTATGAATAGTTTTATACGTTCTTTAAATTCGCACTTCTTTCTAAAGAAATTTTATATGTACTGGTATATTGATGGTTTTAAGTTATTTCAAGGCCCTGTCTCGCCTTACATAATAAAGGTCAGAAGTTCACTTCCTGTCCTGAGCGACAAAAATGTCATGATATTGGCTATCAATTAATATAAATAAATAAGGACGGAGTTTAAATGGCCTCCGAAAAGGAATTTAAAAAAGAACTTATTTCAAGAGAGAAGAAACCACTACATTGCCTATGTCAAGGAATATATATATATATATATATATATTTTAAGATAAAATGTTGGATAAAATTGTGGCTGTCTGATTTTTTCTGATATTTAAGCATCAGACATCTCCTAATCCTAAATAATTTTAACAGCATTCATTCATTGATCATTAAAAAATTTTTCTGATTAAGTGCAATCGCGATAAATAAACTGCTGGGGCCTCCACGTAACGAATCGCGTTTTTTTTTTTTTTTTTTTTTTTTAAGTATAAAATTAGCCTAATGTAAGTCACTGTGATCAACTTTTAAAACATATTCGGAAGAGAAAATTTTTTTTATAAATAAACATTTTCAATTAATAAAATGGAAAAGTGACATCTGAAAACTTCGCCCTTAGGCACGGATGTGTACCAAAAGTTTTTTCAAATTAGTAAATTTTCGTCTAGAAACTTAATTTTGAAATACCTTTGAGTCAAAAGTATCACTCAATCTAAGGAATTGTCGGAAACCAATACATCTTAAAGCTTGTCTAATTTATAATTTGATGAATGTATTAAATACAATGTTTTTGATTCAAATGTTTTTTTGCATAAAATAAAATGTTTCAGTGACTCTTTACAGGTATAATTCAAACATGAATCACAGTCTTACATCTAAACAATTAAAATGTGATGTGTACTTGCAACAAGATGTGACCAAAAACATTTTTTATAAACCGAAATTACCGTGCACTTTATAACGATAATAAGTCGGAAAGCTTCAAAACGAATGTAATAAAAATTCTTAGTGCCATATTTGAGAAAAATCACAAAAAAACTACCTCAGTAAAGTACTTTCCTTTATGCAAATTTATCCATCCCAACATTACTGTCACAAATTCAAATATATTAAAAATCAAATTTGAGTTCCGAATGTTTTTTCGTTATTGAGATATTTTGACAGATCATTGTACGATTGGTCTTTTCGGAGTTAGGGAAGCTCAAAATTTCCTTTGAAATTTCAACATTTTATTTTTCATGATCGCAATACTTTCATTTATACTAACTAGCCTCAAGTAACTAGAGTATATTTTAGAGAAAGCAAATAATAAAAAATTTCCTTCCAACTCCGCCAAGCATCTATATTTAATATGAAATCAAAACCTTTGATAAACTTGTTTTTCCGTTCTTTCTTTTTATGTATTTTGCTAATATTCAATAAAATTACACATTTAACTCTATTGAAAAACCGTGAAACGAGTTGTCAGATTTATGGTTACTTCTCCATGTCGGAATTAAATAAAATGATTTAAACAAGGTTTTTTTTTTAGTCACTTAATGGAAGTTGTTGTGCAAATGAATGAAAACCTAGCGTGTCTCCGTCGGAAGCCCTATCATCTCTTTCTTTCTTCTTTCTTAACGTGATTTTAAAAGTTGTCGAAGGTCAACTAAAGAAGAGAAGATAAATTAAGCGTTGAGAATTTTATTTCTGTCTTTTTTATTTTTTATTTGCTCTGAAGAAGGACGAGATTAATTTAGGATCTATTATAATATAATTTTTGGGACATATGAAATATGTATAAATGATATTGAGGTATAATTTCACGATAAGACATTGTATGTAATCTTCTCGAAGAGTTTTTGGGATAATCTATATCATAGGAAAATAATATTAGAATTTTATGTAAATTACGAAGTCGCAACAAATTTCGAATTCCCAAATAGATTTTGCTAATCGGATATAAAAGAGTTGTAAGCAATAGACAGATGGAGGAGAGGTTCAGAAATTCCGTTTTCTTGATTGTTGAACCTATGTATGCTCAAATGCATAATTAGTTATTGTTTTGGGCCCAATCTTGAATATAACATATAATTTATTTTTATTTACTTTCTAATTTAAATTATTAAATAAAATGACGTTGAAATATTTAAATTTATTTCAATACAAAAAATTAAAAATATATTCCTCTTCTCTTTCCTTTAATTTAATCAAAATAAATAATTTTTTTACCAATTTTATATTTCTTAGAAATATTAGATTTAGTGTAGATAAAAACAGGAAAATTCAAGAAATTAATTCAACCTGTTTTAAAGGAAAAAGATTTATTTATCTATGTATTATGCGGGAATAGACCTGTATTCGTGTCCGAAATGGAATATAAATAACATTAAAAATTATTAATTTTCAATAAGTCTAAAAAAAGTTTAAATTTATCAGCCCTCTTTCTCCTATTTGGTTTCAAAAGATAATGAAATTATTTTTATTTTATTTTTCACATTCTGCACTCAAAAATATGCGAGGGTCTCTACTAATTAAGCAATTATCTATATTTGGGATCCTTTTATATATGGGAAGTGAAATGGAATGATTAAGACAAGGATTATATGAAATAAAAATTGGGAAAGAAAAAAAAATGTAATCGAAAAGTGAGGCCTGAGAATTAAAGTCGGAGTTGGATTGGTAAAAATATAAGCAAAACTCTGACTTGTAATTTATTTTAATAATTGAAGGCCTAAAGAAGTTACAATTCGTAGTTAAACGTAACCTGCAAGTTATTTTTGAATTTCTCTTGGTTTTTATACAAAAATGCTTTATTACAAGTTTGTTAAGGACAAAAAAAAATTTTTTTCGAAAATCTCTAAATAAAAGTCAAAATACTATATTATTGTTCTTTATTTTCGGCTGTGGCTAAAACCATTCAGTCCTCATTTCAAATTATTATTATATTTAGAGAGGGGGAAACGAGGAAAGAGGAACCTTGGAATAAACTATAATAGAGGCAGGTATATAACTAAGAGAGATGAGAGAGATCTTCCTCCTCATGATAAATTACACTTAATTGGCAAATTTTGTTTAAGATCACATGATAGAATTTTTTTTAAAAAACAAATTTGAATATTTTGAAAAGAAAATTTTAAATTTTAAAATGAAGCCCAATTTTTAAAAAGATTATTAATTAATAGGCTATTCAAGTAAAAGATAAGTGCGTACAGCTTTATAACGATTACATAATCAAAATCATTTAATACTTACATTATTAATTTCAAATGAATTATTATTTCCACGATATATTAATGATAATATCAAATTGAACTATAATATACATTCTCTTTTGATATATTAAATCTGCTCTATCACAATATTAACAATTGTTCTCACATCTGCCACGGAGGCGCTTTCCGCGCGATTGTTGATGCGCGCTTAATTCAATTCAAAATAAATAAATTGATACCAATTGGTATAAATAAATACCTGGATAATTTGTATCATAATATATATATGTTCTGGAAGGTTTCCGTGTCAACTCGGACCAACCCGTGAAAACATTATTCCATATATATATATAAGTATATATGTATCGTTTAAAGTTTATATGATCTAAGATGCCGAAAATTTAAAAAAAAATAATTAACTAAATAATTGATTAATTAATTAATTAATTAATTAATTTGTAAAATAAATATTTTTAATTTGTTTTAATAATGTTCCTTATACATTAAGAAATTCTATTATTTTTCGAAAAAAGTTAATTTCTAAATAAAATTTTTATATAGGCCTATTTTATTTGAACAATTAGAATTATTAGATTTAGAAGTGATAATATAAACAATCTTAAAACTCCAGCTGTCTCAGAGAGCGAGGGATGCGAGTCATTTCTTCTTTTTGTTTAAGATTTTGATTTTTGAGTTGGGAAATCCCTAAATATGAGCTTATATAAATTATTAATAAAAAAAAAGCATATTTTGGTACTTAGAGTTTTATTTCTATAGTTAATTGCCCTAACCTGTCCTGAGAAAGAGGATCAATAAAACCTTGTTATTATATTTAATAAAACAAAATTTAAAAATAGACTAAATAGCGAAATGTTTTTGTGGGTATAAAGTGAGAGATGAATATACACTAATCAGAGAACAATTAATTTTTAAAATTTAATATTATTGTAAATACTTGTAGAAAAAAATTATTTCTATAATATTTATGCGAATAATTATGTTTTATCAAATCAAGATCTTTTTAATTTAATTTTTTTTTTTTAGTTGTTGCAAAAAAAAATCTAGGAATAAAGTCCAATTCTCACCAAAAACTAATATTATCTTAAGCTAATTACAAAATTTGATAGAAAAAAAATTCATATTAATATTTTTCTTTAATTAAATTGTTGAAATACCGATATAATGGCAAGAACAGTGAGGAAAAATAAAATACAAAAAAATTCCGAATAGTAAAAATGTAAAAATGAAAAACTAAAAAGAAAATTTTAATTCTAATTCCTGACAGAAAATGGTCTTCCCCCTTCCCCCAAATAATTTTCTGAACCAGTCCCATAAGTTGCGCTTCTAAAAAGTCAATTACCGAAATAAAATTATTCACAAAAACGTTTTAATTTTTTTAAAAATGAATTCTCCATCTGGTTATATTATCATAATCGTACCAATATGATAAAATAAAGTTGTCCATGCAAGTATAAAATTGTGATCCCATTAAAAAGGATGATGCAAAATATATTTTTTTGACAATTATATAAATAAATTATAATAAATTAAAAAATAATTAAAATAAATTATAATAAATTAAAAGTCTATCAAATACGTTATTCGATTAAGAATATATATATTTATGAGCTTAATAAAAAATAAAAAAAAGTGAAAAAATAAAAAAGAAAGAATTTTTATATAAAAATAGGTAACGAACGTTTCCATCATTTTATCGAAATTAGTAGCGGATTTAGTTCGATGACCGTCCAGGGCGCCAAAAAAAGAAAGGTCGCCGGGCGTATAAGAGAAACGCCGAAAAAATATATTAAAAAAAGTCAAACAAAAATTTTCTTGTGGAAAAAAAATAAAAGTTGGAGGAAGAAACGAAAAAGTCAACTGGCTCAACAAATTAATTGAAAAAAAAAACTTATTTTCTTCAAATTTAAGTTTAATAAAATTTAACAGTGTATATAAAAATTAATTTTATTGTAAAATGTAAAAATGAATAAAATTCAAAATATTGATGATTTATTGATGAAAAATAATAATCGTTGGATTGTTTACTTGAATTTTTTGTTAATTAAAAATTTGGACAAATTGAATATGATTATGTTTATAAGAAATAGAATTTTACTTACAATTTGAAAATGAGTAAAGGTGAGGAGGACGTCGCGCTGGTCGACTCACTGGCAGACTCAGAGAGCCGCTTGCGTTCTATAAGCGCGCCTCCGGTGACGTCATAGTGACGTCTCCACCGCCTAGTCAAATTAACATTTCAAATCAACAAAAAATTAAGTAACTATCAATGAAAACATTACTAAAAAATATATTTTGTTTAATTAATAAAGATGACTATAATTGTAAAAAGATTTTTAGTGAGATGAGATTTAGTATATCTGTAGATCAATAGCGGAGTCGGGGACGAGCCTCTCTGGCCTATGACGTCGCCTTCATCCCGAGAGAAGGGAAACGTTGTCATTCGGTATCCAAATTCATAAAAATTCCTTCTCTTGGTTTTTTTTTGCCCCAAAGTGAATTTCATCTTCATAATCATCATGCTCTAATTTAACTCAGCTCAAATATCTATAAAGTAAGTGATTCTTCACTTGTATCGATTTTCTTCTAAAATTAAAATACTTTAAATGTCATTACCTTAACCTAAAACTTCAATTTATTATAAAAATAATGACCTTAATAAAATTATTTTATTCATCAAACACTATACTTAATTTTAAAATTAATTCCTCACACATACATAAATTAAATTCTTAAATAATTTTTTTTTTCAAAATGAATGAATGACATCAATCAAATGTCAAAAATGAAATTTTTGACCCAAATTTAAAATTTATTTTTAAGGTTATAATTGAAAAATTTTTGTATTTAGAATTTATAAAACTATTCATAAAATATAATCATGCATTTATTAAAATAAAGGTGAGAATTTTATAATCATAAAGATGCTTTCCTGTTAGAAAAAATTATATTTTGATGAATGAAAATTTTTTTATTCTCTAAATGATATATTAATTTATATTAGATTTGTTTTGTTTTGTACCATTCGTTATTATAGTTAGAGTATTGTGATCATACTAATTTTGACTTTTCGAGATGTTAACAGATAAGTACGAATTACTAACTCCAATTGACTGTTTTTGGCATTTCCGTCTGTCTATTTATCTATTGACATGATTTGAACTCATCTTATGCTCCATAGATAAATATCTCAATTTGACCAACTTTTGGTTCTGATCCGTCTTCAGGATATAGTAGTTTTCTCAAGTTATCTCATATTTTCTTTAATTTCAATAAACAGTTTCACTTTAACTGAAACTGTCACTTTCTTTATCAGAACTTGATCAAATTGAGATATTAACTAACTTGTATGTATATTTGCCGTTAAGATGAATGAATTAGAACCACTCTACAACTTAATCCTATTACTGGGTTGTAGTATTGAGTGGGAAATTTTTATGTATCTTCTATCATAAGATTATATATATTTGACGATGCTGATGTGGCCGGATGTTAGGGATCTGGCATAGGTCGACATATCGACATATTGTATAGGCCTGAGATCCCGGATTCAATTCTCAGGAACAATATGCAATATATCTAAAGCAAAATATATTCTTTGAGAAGTCGGACACTTATTTTATGATCGTATGAGGTTATTTTAGTTTAAGAAAAAATTTATATACATGGAATATAGTTGTTTTATTAAAAAAAAAATATTAATACCTACTTATAAACAAATCAGAGTATAATTTTTTAATCTTATCACTTAAAATTCATTCACTTTTTAATCTAATCACTTAATATAAATTTTTGGTTTCAAATAAATTTGGATATATTGGTCTATTATTGATATAAATAATTTCTGGGTTGGTACGGTAGATATTGGACATTGTCATAATCTAAATTCTTAAAAGGCAGAGGACGTTGGTTTTGTTCTCTCACACCAAAAAAAAATTTACTTAAACTAAATAAATAAATATGTCTAGATATCTTGACTCAGTTCCCTCAGGACTATAAAATGTGTCATGAGAAATCATGTAAAATAAATAAATGGGGTCCTATATTATGATTTATTTTTTATATATATTACACAATCAAATAATAATGTTATAAGACAATTTTGATATCTAGATCAAAATAATTTTTTTTTTTTATTATTTAAGATTTATGAAACAATCTTTAATATTAAGTTTTTACGCTATTAATTAAGACTACATAATAAATGAATGATTGTTTATTCAACATCTTTTATCACTGCTCTTAACCCGTTTTCCGTCTCTAAACACTCAATAAGAATTCTAGCTTAAATGGGATAGTTGAGTGATCTTTAATTTATTTACGTTATTTATATTTAATCACCAAAAATTAACTTTTTCCTTGATGCATCTTTTCTTTTGCTTTATAATAATATAATCAAATGTCACAAAATTTAAGAGAAAATATAGTTTGAATATTTTCCGGTCTTGTCAGTCTGTTTGTATTAAAAATATGGGCTACAAATATTCGAGTTATTTTTTACTTTTTAAAATGAGCTTTTACGATTTTTTAATTTTTGTATATCTAAACAATTAACGATATATTAGATTTGATTAGAACTAATTTTAGAAAGCTTATCCTCCATACCAACCAATCTAGTTTAAAAAAATAAAGTTTCTGCTCGAATTAAATATTGATATTAAAAATAAATAAATGTAAGTTATGTAGCCCCCTTGAAAAATGGCAAGAGTGAAAAACGTTATTTAGAGACATTTTTAAGATTTTAAGATTTCTTTTTAATCGTTTTTCTTTTTTCGAAGGATTAGCAACCTGCGGTTCACTAGCTCATTCTACCTTTTATTATATATTTATTGCTCTTTATAATATTTTGATCGTGATTAAAAAGGTTTCAAATCCAAGCACCTGGTTTCAAATTGGTATACATTTGTCTATTATATGTATTTTAATAAACGAATTAAAGGTGTACATTTTTGGATCACAAGTCCAACACACAACTTGGGTTCAAATCAATATCACGGCCATAAATTACCCAATTTTCATTGTTGGAAAGAAAGTGGGAATTCAAACCTGTCGAGCAATAAGTATAAAAAGTCACGAGAACGTAATTCCTCCAAAATCAATCCAAATCTAGTATTTTATTAAATTTTCTATTAATATTAGATAAGATTATGAGGTTGCTGTAGATTAATAAATCGGGTTATGAGAAGCTTTTCCATTTGGCTGTCTGCTCCTCTTCATATGATTTCATATAATCTTCAATAATTTTATAATTGTTGTTTGGCAGCGGAATGGCAGTGCAAGGGGCAACCGACCCGTGGGCAATCCAGCCCCGGGAACGTGCACGGTATGAGGAACAATTCCGTGCATTGCGTCCTGTCAATGGCATCATCACGGGCGAACAGGCTAAGGGCTTCTTCCTACAATCACAATTGCCTCCCGCCATTCTTGGACAGATATGGTCAGTATCGAGAAATTTCAATTTCAAAAGAGGAAAATAATTGCTTGTTTATTTAAAAATATTAGAGTTATATATTTATTGACTCATTAAAACTTCACTTTAGGTATTTATCATTTATATTTCACCCTTGAAAGACCCAAAGGAAAAGGGGGGATCGAATTAAAATATACGGTCATTGCAAAAAGCCGCAACACTAATACAACACAAAATAAATCAATATAGCACTCGTATTTTCAACTGATGCATTACCTCCAGTTAATGCAATTTTTACTTTTTATTCTTCAATAACTCCCCAAAGGGTCCTATTTAGGAAAGTTTCGTATTTTTAGAAACATACTTGTTCAACAATAAAACAAAATAGATTTCAACTTTTTTAATATCCTTCTTATATGAATAAAATTGAACGTTTCACCTATCTTTCTTAAAATCATATCAAATAAAAACTCCTCACTATTTAATCAGATTGAAATTTATTTTACATGAAAGTTTTTTTTTACCTTTTTAATTTTAATTTAATTTTTTCTTTTTTTTTTTTTTGGGGGGGGGGAGAGAAGGTGACTTACTCGCGAGGAGGCATTCACAAGTCCTTGTTTGGGCACGCCTCATTTCCAATATTAGTCATTCAAGTTAACATTTTCCAGAACTTGTGATAAGGGATTAATCATATCAATTTCCTCCCATTTTATATTTTTAAAAATCAAATCTTTTTTTTTTTTTTTTTTTATTTAAGAAATTTTTTATCATTTAAAATTTTTCGCTTTCATATTTTTCTTGTCTCCTGCGAGCGTGAGCATGATAAAGAGCTACATTAAACAACTACTATACCTGACATTTTGTAATATGAATTCAAAATGGTTTTTTTTTCCCTCAGGATTTTTTTATTATTATTCTAAAGAAGTGTCAGTCTCTATGATAGAGGTCTTCAAATTATCCTCAATTAGAAAAATGGAACAGGGTGAAATAAAATAAATTTCTAAGAGAGACGTTTGTTTCTTCTCCAAAAAGCACCTCACTGATTTCAAGTCTGGAGGGAGGCTTTATATTTAAGCTAAGTAATGATTCGCTTGCTTCTTGCTTCCCAAAGCTTTTGAATAGATTGAATCGACCAATGGATAGTACTTTTGTTTGTTTTTTTTTTTTTTCTCAAAATTCAGCTTAACAATTTTTTGATTAAAATTCATAAAATAATTATTTATTAGATGATCTTGGAAAATTATTAAGTCTTTTCCTCTCCAAAATTGTTTGGGGCCCACTTTACTGAAGTACTTTTTTTTTTTATAAATTTAATCTTAGAATCCAACGATTTTTCTCTCTGAAATCCATATTTTTCGAAATAAAATGTAAAAATCGCTGATTAAGAAAAATTATCATTTAAAAGAATGTGTTTTATTTTTGATGATTATACCCATTGGTTTAGCCGATCAGACCATCTCGTCTTCTGATAAGTTATTTATAAATATAAATACTATCAATTCATTTTTTTATACTTCTTTCCATTTCCATCCACTATTTCTCATTTCCATTATGTGGCCTACTCCCTTTAATTTATATTGTTATACTACTTTTATTTTATTATTTAAATACACGGATAGATGGAATGAAAAACCAGGACATTCACCCAAAGTGGAATTATTGATTTGTTAAATGTCGACTGACTTACTGAGAGGGCAAAAGAGAGAGGATCGAAATAAGATTAAAATCTTTCTTTTATTGTTTTTTTAAGAAAGTTAAAAATGAAATTATAATTTTTTTCATTTTAATTAATAAAATTACGCATAATATTTTATGAAATTGATTTAGATTTTTTTTTATCTGACATTGTAAATCGGATCTATTTATAATCAAATATATGTATATAAATATTATCAGTTTTTTTTTTTTTACGTAATTTGATAATTAATTCCTCCTTTCATTCTATAAAAAATATCAATTAACGAAGCCTAAAAGAAAAGTCAAATCAAATTTTGTTCAGGGAAAAAAAAATTGAAATGCAAATGCCTCTAAACTTCAGCTTTAAACCATTCAAATATATGAAATTCACAACAAAAAAAAAAGCTTTTTTTTTTTAAATTAGGATGATGGTAGTTTTTCTTTCTTTTTTTCTATGAGTTCCTTCTTTTTATAAGAACAAACATCATTTCGTCTTTTAGCAGTGATATTTTAAATGTTTCTAATTTATATTCTGAAAATGATCTTGTTTTTTTTTCTTGGAAATTATGCAGACGGAATAAATAAATCTAGAGGATAAAATAGATTTTTTTCCTGTAAATTAAATAAAAATTAATGGAAAATCATGAGATTAGAACATGTATTTTCACTCACTGTACCTTTACAAGTAGAGTATGGTGATCCATCCTCTGGAATGGACATTAATAAAAAATTTCCTTTCTCTCTAAAGTGGCATTCTCGAAAGGACAGGTAGGCAGGTGATGAGAGGATCATTCCTTAAATAAGGTTGGAAAAGTAGAGAATTATATAGCTAGGAATAGAAATGTAAATTCATAGGCCGCCGATAGGAGGCTATCGCCAGGGTTAGAGGTTTGTGTCTTGTGCACTGCTCAAACAAAAGGGGAGACCTGGATAAGAAAGCTCAATTCAATTGTCCTGATGAAATTTGGATTTCAAAAAAATTCCAATGCCAATGAAAATAAAATTTGTAATGTTTTCACTTTCTCCCCTACTTGCCCATATATAGTGAGAAAGTATTGTTTGTTAATTAATTTTAGATGAAAATCATACGATTCCGAGAAAGTTGGTGGACTTGAAAAAACGTGTGTGCAAATAGCTCTCTAAACTTCAGGAGTTTTTAGTGGTTT
>JAAAKE020084580.1:9246-22647 GCA_010014785.2 Anisolabis maritima | reverse complement strand
TATTGAACTTGGCACGATTAACTTACTCCCCCCCCCCCCGCACACACACACACACACACACACACTACGCGTTCTCCACACAATTTTCATGAATAAAATAATAATTCTTATATTTTTTAATTTTAAATTAAATAACTTTTATGATATATAAATTTTGAGGCCACGATATGAATTATACTTTTTTTTTTTTTTTTTTTCATTAATGTTTTCTGCAGACTGGACAGTTACCCTAGACCCATCATCCCCCATAAACAGTCTTTCTTGAATAAATTATAACCAGCGGAGATTGAGTCCAACAATTTATCAGGTGCCTGGTTTCTGACGGACTTTTTTTTTTTTGAAGGGAAAGAGGACAAAAATTTATATGTGTGATGTTTTACTTTTTTTTGCATTTTTTTTTTAGCTTTAGGGAGGTGGCTTCCCTCAATATGCGACTCAGATTTGTTGTCTCAATATATTCATTTAATTTGTGGGCATAATTTAAATTTTATTACCGTTTTCTCTCTAATTATAAATTTTAATTAAAATCGATTTTGATTTCTAGGCTAGATATAAATAAAACACGTCCAGAGGAAATGACTTTTTAGATCGTTATACCATCTGAGATCATTCATTGGTTCTTTTATTCTATCAAAACGCTTTAAAAATGATTAAGAGAGAGAGAGAGAGAGAGAGAGAGAGAGGTGAAGTCGACCACTCCCTTTAATCACTCATCGCCTTTTTTGGACACCCGATCTAAAACACCATTTCATTTCATTCACCTGAACTTGATTCTTTTTTTACTTTATTTTTTTTATTTTTTTTTATAAAGAACGAATGAAAATAAAAAAAAATAAGAACAAAGGAAGGAGGATTCAAATGAGAAGAAGAGCGAGTCCGTTGCGTCCAGTCATCTTAACCGGAAGGAAGTTGAGCGAGTGAACTCATTCGAATAGTTCATTCGCTTCTATTTGCACTTTTGACATTTGTCTTCTTTTTTTTTTTTTTACTGGTAAATAAACCCTTTTGCTTCACAGCACACAGCTTTATCTGCTATTTTTTTTCTCTTTTCCTTATGCTTTTTTTTTATTTTTAATATTGAATTTTTAAAACAACCAACGAGATTAAAAAAAAATAATAAAATTTTATTTATATTCTATATAAAAAAAATATATATAGGTAAATAATTTAATTAAATAGTGGAGGCTGAAGTTGTATTTATAAAAGCAATTGTGCCTTCTTCAAGTCTATCAGGCGTTAAAAAATAAAAACACTACAAATTTAATATTATTATTGTTATTTGGGTGTGTCAACTGCTATATCCATTCAAATCTCCTATAAAAAGGCCTTTATCCATTTGTAAATGATTCCGAGTAGCTACAACGAATGAGCAAAATAGAGACCTCTTGTCTTTGCCTCGTTCCATTGATTCGGTGTCGAATGTGGCATATAAATTAAAGATACGGCCGAGATAAGCCCTAGAGGGAGGAAGAAGACTGGTATATAGAGTGCCTGAGAAGAAATACTAGTCTTAGCTCCGATAATTCGTGGTCGATATCCACGTAGTTTGGTTTGAGGTCCTTGAGTACAAATAAATTATAAAGACAAATAATTATAAGAAGAAATAAACAAAAGAAAATTTTACGATCCATATTTTAATAGCTTCTCTTATATGCCGGCGCAAACAATAAAGTCAAGCAAGAGAAATCGCCGCTGAATCTCGGATGGGTGGGGTGGCCCCGTCTCTCATGTATTCATGTATTTGGTTGTGTATCAGTGATTTTTAAAATCTTTAGACGCCTTCATCACATGGCGGAAAGGTTAGAATTAGTGACAATACCAATATTGATAACCTTAAAAGCCAAGGGTTGTGGGTTCGGGTCCCAGGCAGTCCGAAAATTATATATTATACCATTTGGTTTAAAAAAATATGCCTGGATAATACATATCGTAATAAGTATATATGAATATTTTTTTAGTTATACCCTAAAATAGTATGGGTTTCCATTTCTAAGGCACTTGGCTATCTATTTCCTGTTTTCTATTAAGTACATATATCATATAAGGATATTTTTTAAAATAAATTTAATTTTTTCTTGTTCTAATTTTTTATTGGTTTTATTTTTTATAAAAATGATAATAATTATTTTTTAAAATTATATTAAATTTTATTGTTGGCTTGGTAGAAACTAAATACATCTTCAATGCTTTTTATCTTATATTTATAATAACAATAATATATATAATATAATTATTTTAATTCAATAAACAGAATATCTGTATATATAATTATAGATAATCCAAATAAGTATAAAATATATTATTTGTTTTTTTTTTTTTTTAAATATTAAGTCGCTCGGTATCTGAGGCCATATAGACTTTTAAACCATTAGCAATTTATTATTTACGAAACTTGTTATTCAGGCATATTTATTTAAATCAATTGGTATCCAATTGCTTTAAATAAATTTTCATCGGATTGCCTGGGATCCGAACCCACATCTCTTGGCATTTAAGGTTATCAATATTTGTAACCACTCGACCACGAGGTGTGGGCATTATTTGTTAGTGAATGATGATTCAGATGATTCATTATTGACTCGAGTCCCTTGGAGAAATATTTGTTTCACTCTTTTTCTTTCAATTACTGTAAAATCTCGCATATAATACGTACATTTTTTACTCATCGAAAATCTAGGGTGCTTATTATAAGCGAGTAATGGAGGCAAAATAATTGGATGGGATGCAATTATGTAGGTAACTTCACATGAAACAAGTCAATACAGTTCGATTTCGACGAAATATTATTTAATCCATTTTGAAATCCTTTCGCAAATCTTGGAATAGTTTGGACGTTTTGTGAGAGGAAGGGCGAGGCGAGGACGACGATGACGATAACAATGATATAGATTGAGCCATGATAAATGAACTTAGAAGTGAGAGTGAATCAGTGACTACCACGTCAATAAGTTTTATTTTTGTTAACCAAAAAATCCAATGTTAAAAAAAGGAATAGTTTTATATTTTACTCTTTATAGCAAAATTATTAGATATATTATAATGTATATACAATGGACCCTTAAGATACGAGTTGTTTGAGATAGGAACCGTCAATAGGACGATTTTTTTGCCCTGAATAACGAGAAATAAAGTAAAAGTGAAGTGAAAGAAAAAATTAATACTATACGCTAATCGGCTTCGCCATCTGTTTAATTCTTTAGATTCTCTTTTACATGTATGTGTGTATTCAGTTTTATTTCATTTGTATACAATTTTTGTTCATTATTATAAAAAAATTGGAGTCATTTTTTGGGGGCTGGGCTACAAATTAATCTCATTTAAATTGATTTCAGTTGAGAAAATTGATTGGAAATCATAAAAACAAGTGCGTATTATACACGAATTTTCTGAAATTGTACTCTTACAAATGGGTAGCGTATTATACGCGAGATTTTACGGTAAATTATTTATTTTTTATTATTTATCCAAGAGACCAGACAGGTGTATGCTTGCTTGGACAATTTCACTCTCTCTCTTTCTCAACAAGAGATTTGCTTTCTTTGTCATAATATTTTTTTGGTATATCTCGTTTCTTTTCCATTTTATATTCCTTAACAGAATCCTGAGTTTCTGGGATTGGTAAATTATTCAAAATTGTTCTATTTCTTCCACTTAATCAAACAATACTTTGCCTCTTTGCTTGACTGACTTACTAATTGATGCCAATTTTATGACAGTACGTGAATCGAATCATTAACTCTTGGATTATGAAACATGGCCTTAGGGAGGAATTAATGAAAGATTGGATAATTTTTTTATTGAGGTAACAAGCAAGCCTATTTCATCTTTTGATAAATAAAAAATTGACTCACGATCGGCCAGTGATTGGTGAGTTCACTTATTCTAATTTATATATATATATATATTTGATAACCGGCTCTCTTAGGGGTTGTGATCAGCAAGTTGAGAAAGCGAGGAATATTAATAATAACTGCCGTTATGGTTACATAACAGATCAAGCGGTGGTGGCGGTCACCTAGTTTTTATTTTTAATGCACTTGTCAAAAGATTAAATTTCGTTGGTTTTCCTTTCAATTTCACTTTCATTTTCATCTAGCAACTCTAATTTCTTTAAAAACAGAGAGGGTATGATTTATGACCGGAAATATAAGATTTCTTTGCTTAATTATTAAAGACATTTTTAATACGAACCCCTAGAATTTAGACAACCATCTTTACACTTTTTCCAATCGTTAGTTAGCTCCTTCAGGGGCCTTTCCCAAACAAAAACCAACTTGTTATTATTTGAAAATTTCGTTATTTATTTTTTAAAGAAATGAAACCAATCTCAATCTATCTTAATAACCATTCCGTTCGCGAAAATGGAAGAGGCACGGGTTCGTTTCCCGGCTCTACCTTCTTTTTATTGAGTTAATAAATATTATGCTAGAGGTTTATTTATTTCATAGATCAATATATTAATTAATTTTCAACGATGGAGTTTTTGATGTGAATTTCACTCAGACTTGACCTTAGACTTGACCACCTAAAGGCCATTTTTAATCCCTCGGTCATTTTATATAGGCTTATTCACAAAAAAGACAAATATCAAAAGTATTAAAAATTTTGTACCAACTAATGTTTTATTTCTCTTTAAAGATAATTGTAATTATAGAAGATAGATAAACTCTCATAACATAATTTTTTATTTGCACTTCTTATTATCTAAATAGACTTATAAATAAAACATATCGTTTGTCTAGATCAAAGGTGCCCAACCTATTGACGTCATTGAACCCCTATTTGAAGAAAAAAAATTTCCCTAGTCTCCCATAAAAAATGCTAATAATAATGGTTAAGCAAATAATGTTTAATATATGATATCCACAATGAGAAATAAGCAAAAGGGTCTATATCATTTTTAATACTGATAGTATTACATCAACAAAATGAATGATGGTTTCATCCTCTTCTATTATAGATTTGAAGAAACAGGTGTCATCCCTACAGCGGGTTTTAATTTAATTTATTTTTTCTCTTTTTTTTTCATTTGGACCGGATAGACCCACCTACCAGGATCTCCGTTTATTTACCCGAGGTGCTTTCGTGTCAAACCCAGCCGTCCTCTGGCCGTAACACCCCGTGAAGTTACTTTATTTCCTAACTCTAACTTCTCCTATATTCATTTCTAGCTAGCTAACTACTACTATATCTAATTCCACCTCTCCTAGATTGAAGAGAGACCGGCGTGTAGCCTACTCCAATTTAATTTGTATATTTTCTCCTAACAACAAATAAATTTCTAGAAGCGCTATTTATGCCTCGCACTTTTGTTATCTTAAGAGACACCAACTCATATAGGCTAAGTGAATGAATTCCCAATTGTCCATCAGAAAGAAAGAAAAGCCTTTCCGAATCCTTCCAATTTGTTGAATTGAGCAAACTTCCTTTCCCCCCGCCTCTTCTCTCTCTAAGGCTTCATCAAAACTCCACATCTAGAGCTTCTATTAAATAAAAAACGATCCCTTCTTTCCTTCTTTTTTTCCTGCATTTGAATTACTAAAGAAATTGACACTGACACTGTCACAACTTGAAATTTAATATGGAGAAGAAAACATCCATCTTTTATAAGGTCTTACAACTTAAAATATTTTTTAAACTCTGGAAAGTGAATGTCCATTTTATTTTTATTTATAATAAAAAGAAAGTTTTCTTTCAATAATTTTTTTTTTTTTTTTTTTTTTAATAAAATAAATTTTATTTCCTTTGATTTATTGCATTACAGGAATTATATAACTTCTTCGACCTAAAAAAGTGAGAAATTAAATAAATTAAAATTCCTGAAAACTGCTCCCTCTTTCCCCACTATCTACAGACTAATTAGAAAGATTGGATAAGCAATGGGCCAGGGAAGAAAGAAATCATATTATTTGCTAGAACCTGCACAGCGTTTCTTTAAAGTGTTTCATTCCCTTATTAGCACAACGTTTTGACCCAAATTGTATCTTCGTCAGGTCTCCCAGGTGTCAATCGCTAAAAACAAATATTTGGAATTAAATGGATGTTTTCGTGGAAAATGTTATACACTTTCATAACAAACACTAACACCCGGCAGTCCTGAAGAAAGTCGACCGAAACGTCAACTCGAAATTCACTTTAATTTCCTGAGCATGCGTAATCTTGTCACTTTATGTGAATAAACAGGTTATTTAAAGAAAAGCCTCTTTCAATAATTGAGAAATTTAGAGATTATAGGTTCGGTTCCCGCTCTAACAAAAAATTCTACCATTTATTAAAATCAGATTAATGCACATTCGATCTGATTGTCTTTCTCAAAGACACTAAAAATTATCCTTATTAAACTACAGACACAACTCCCTTCCAAATAAATTTTATCCGAAACGTCTCGTTTTTTCAAGGGTCAAGAGAGACTTTACTGTCTGCGTCTATTTCCTCTTCACCTTATCCATATTAAATTTTTGGATAAAATAAATCATTATATTGTGTAAAATTTGGTCGATTATTGTATAATGCATTTTGTTAAAGGATCTGTTAAGCCCTTTTGCTACTTTATTTAAAATCAACATTCTATACTTTTAGATGACTCTAGCCAGATCCTTTGTGGCGGCTTGATAACTATTTAAATATTATATTGGAAATTTCATTGAGCAAGGAAAAAATGCAGTGTCTACTTTTATCCAATTTTAAAGTTTTTTTTCTCGTGCTAGTACCGATTAAGTTTTAAGTCTCAAAGTGCGATGAAATTAATAATTTTTCTTTTTTTTTTTTTAAAGATCCAAGAATAAGTGAAATTTCATTTTTTTTTAAATTAAAGAATGAAGAGACATTCACTGCCAAGTTCAATACTTTCTCCTACTTCCTACTCATTGACTATAACGAGATAATCATTGAAAGTATTCTTTCAAAAGCATCGGTATCAACAGTGTTTGGATTTCAAAAAAATAACGCACAAGACGAAATATACTTGTGCTCTGATGTAGGTGAAGAAAATTTTTCCCCAAGGGCTGGGGGGGGGGGGGAGAGGACCATTAACTCCGGACTAATTCAGTTTCTTGGCCTCCGCAATTAAAAAAAAAATTAGTTTATTTATGGCAGCTTATTTGAAAAAGTGAGAGAGGAGCTACACTTGAATTCCCATTCCGACGTTGCCATATTATTTGCATAATTGACAAATGACAAAGGATATTTTGATTTTACAGAGGTGATAGAAGACAGAGCGTTTTACTCGGATTTAAAACATTGATTGCGTTAGATGAATTAAAAACAAGAAGAAGAAAAGATATTTTTAATAATAACTCGGAGTCGACGTTTTCTAGGACACAATTTAAATAGTTTTAATTTTTTTTTCGATGAATATCTCTTCCAATTGGCTTGTCCTGAAGAAGGACGCAAGTCACTACCGATACATTAATAAAAACTGGAGTTTTTTCTTTTTAATACATCCTGGCTGCCATCCATCCAAAACAATCATGAGGGGTCTCCAAACTTTTTTGTTCGTGAGCCGAATTGGCAGTGCGAAGCCAATAAACCAAATTACTTCATATTTCCTCAATTACAAGAATTGACTTGTTTGCATAGAGATTCTCACAAATGTATAATTGCGGGCTCAATTTTTGGGACCCCCAGACAGTCGTTTAAACTTCTTTTCTCTCTCTTACGAAAGGAAAATGGTTTATTTTTTGGAATATATCCATTTTTTTTTTAAGGAAAATAAATTTTATATAATTTTTCCTGTCATTAATTTTAATTTATCTAGAAGCAGATAAATATATTATAATATTAAACGGGACAGAGATTGATATTTGATATAAAGAACATTTGAATTTTTAATTTTCTTCCGGAAGGAATGGAAAAGCTCAATTTTTATCTTTAATCAACATCTGTATTTTTTTTCTAAACAATTCTTTTAGTATCCAGTTTCAAAATAAACAAGTTTCATTATTTCCTTTGAAACTGATTTGGTACTTCTAAATTAAAACTCTTATGATTGAAAGAATAAGTTTTTTTTTTTTTTATTATTATTTTCTCAATGACGTCAAACTTTCATATTTGTTCTTTGAGTAAATATTACTTCTCGAAATAACTTTTCTTTGTTACTAAATTAATTCTCCCCCCCCCCCCCCCAATCTCCAAGATTCTAGTTAAAAATCTGGTGTGACTAAATGCACTTCATTTTCTCTTATGTGCTGTCACACCACATTTTTTGCGTCGGGCCTCCTAGGTAGCCCTTCTCTTAATGGAACAATGTACAGCCAATTTAATCAAAATCATTAGATAAGAAAATAATAAAAAAAAAGAACCCAAAAACGTACAAGAGTAAAGTGGACCCAAACAATTTTGAAGGGGAATAAAGATTAAAACATTTCAAGGATCATCTAATAATTGTTTTATGAATTTTAATCAAAATCGTTAGAGCGGATTGTGAAAAAATCGAAAAAACAAAAAAAAAGTAACTACATTAAATATGAAGTTTGAGCCTCTTTTCGTTTTTGAGAATTCTGGTTCACAAACAGAGAGACAGACCATTTTGCGAGAGCCATTTTTTTTTTTTACACTCAGGGGGCCTCAAAACGTGTATTTCCGTTGAAATCTCGACATCGATTTTTTTTTTTTGCGATTGCTAAACTTTTACACTATATATTACATATATAAGTAAGAGAAAGTAAAAAGTGGATCGTGGTGAAAATATTATACAGACGAGTTGCACATACAAATAGACTGATCGTTTTTATTATTCAATTAATGTATTTTACTTCGCCTTTAGCTGCCAGTGCAGTGAAGTCTCCTTCCATTAAAAAAAAAACAGGCATTTTAACGAAAACAGAAAGATAACTACCATGGTTTACAGAAACTAGTTCGTTGATGGAAAGCAACTCAATAGATTTTTCGATTAATTGCTCCTGAACTCTGGACCACGATGTTGAACGTGTCTGGACCTTTCTAGTGAGTTGGCCCTCCCAGAAATCAAAAACCTACTAATTTCTGCATTCCTATGGTCTACCACCGGAGAAAATTCAAAATGATTAATTATGACGGGACAATGCATTTAAATAATATTAAACATGTTTCGACGTGAAATTTGGTCATTTATCAAAGAGAGTTTCCATCCACGCCCTAAAAAACGATTTTTTCATATTTGGATTTAAAATTCATTTTATATTTTATTACATAAAACTACAGAAATGTTTATATTGAAAGTGGCGCCATAAACATGTAAACTCTAACGCAAAGGAAAAGAATTGGTAGCATTTGTTTTTAAATAATTTATTAAAAAAAATTAAATTTTATGAAATTCTCTCTACTATTGACATCCAATTCTTTTTGATTATTTTTTATTTTTATTTTCTCTATTGAATCAAAAAAAAAATTTGGTTTTAATGTTTTGATAATTACTCAAGTTAGAGGCCTATACAGGCCAAAATTTTTTGCCCGTATCCGCCCATACCCGTAACTTTTTGCGATTCTCCTTTTTTACACTAATGTGTATATTCCTTAAAAAAAAAAAAAAATAAAAAAAAAAAAAAAATAATAAAAAAGAAACAGGTATTTTAAAAAAAAAAGGTGGGGGGGGGGGGGAGGCATCTTATAATATGCTTTCCTGACGCTCTTTTTTCTTCCGGTATTAATTATAATTATTTTATTTTTCCCGAAAATTATTTTTTCTTTTTCTTTATGACCTCAGATGACAAAGAACAGGAATTTTTTTTAGACCCGTGCCCGTATTATTTGGTATCACTCCTCGCCAGAGGCACAGTGTCCGGCAGCTATTACATGTATTAGTTGCTTAATCTAACCTAATATCATTGGTACAACAAAAATGTAATTATTGTTAATGGTTAAAAAAAAAAGGCTTAAAACGATGTATGCTTCATTTGGGCTGGTTGAATGCATATGACGTCACAATTGAAATCCAAGTGAAATTTTGACCTTACTGCAGTGAAGTCGATGTATGCTCTAAATCTAAATAAAAAAAAAAAAAAAAAATCGACGACGATTGACGAATGGCCAAAAAGTGCCAAAATAGATAATATAGCGTCTACTGCTAATTCTCTCAAGATTCCACTTTTCTTATAAGAAAAAAGAAATGAAAAATTCACTTTCATTATAAATGATTCAAATTGTTTGAAAGAATGTCTCTCTTTTGTTTTGTGTAGTAAAACACACACAAAGACAAGCTTCAATTTTTAATTTTTATTTCCCCAGGGAATGGATCTTCTTCTCCTATCGACCTTCCTTCAACTCTGGTCGCCGTTATCTTCTTGGTTGCAACCGTCTTTCTCCTCTTCGGCTGCGTTTGTTGTCGACGTAACAAGGGCTTTGAGGTATGCTCTCATCTTCTCTTCCCTTTCAAAGTCTTTATTTTAATTAATAAGAATCCTTTTTTTTTTTTTCATACTCTATTAATTTAAAAGAAATTTTCTTTTGTTTTTCATTAAAATACATTTTCTCATGTTAGATTAGTTAACTAGAACAGGGTTTCCCAAATTATATCATTTTTTTATTGAAATTTAAAAATTGTTAAAGTGGGTTTGGAGCGCATTTTCCATCTTCTTTCTCTGTGTTACAGAGGTAACACCATAATCGGTATAGGTCCCTAGTTTTTTACATTTACTGATTCTAAAACCACCCATTTAAAGTTTAATTTTTATTTTTAATTTTTTTAGATAAAATTTGAAATTTAGTTAGCTTTTCTTTGGTGTGAATAATTGAAATAGGAAAATGCGCCAGACTTTATATTGAAATAAATTTAAACACTAACTCCATTGATAAAGAAAACTTATAAGATTTTATTTCCTATCTTCACTCTGTTACTTAAACTGAGAGAGTGCCTGGCACAACAAAAAAATGCTCAAACATTGTTCGGCCCAACTAAGAGAAGAAAGAGACCTAAGATTGTTCTTAGACTGAAGATGGGGAATAAAATACTAGGTTACTTTAAAAAAATCTCCTGGCTCTGTCCAATTGCAATAACAATAACTTTTTTTTAAGTGGATTATTACTCTCGTAACATTGTTCCGACACAAACAATACCTTCCCTCCGGGAAGAAGATACTCATCTTTTGTCGAAACGTTGTGAGTTGAATAAATTACTTACAAAAAAAGACTCTTGCACGTTATTATTGAACAATAATTTTTTTTTTATTTCCATTAAACGTTACCAAAAATTCATTTTGTCTTTTATTCTCCAAACATTAATATTAATCTACAATTTTATCAAAATTCTAAGTTTAATCTCTCTTTGATTACACATGTAAGCATGATAGGAAAACTCTACTACCTACATAATTTTCACTATTTATATGAAAGACTAATTATTTTATTATTGACCTTGACTCATCTATTGATTAGAAATTGAATCTAAGTATTAAATTATTCATCTGATTGATTTTTGTTTAATTCTATGGAAATTTCCTTTTCATCTTCTCTAATCTTTCTTTCTGTTGTGTGTGCAGCGCGACTTTGCCAATGGAGGCCCTAATATTCAGGTAGAACTAAAAACTAATTCTCTCGCTCTTTTTCCTCTATGCCTGCCTGTCTCTTCCATTTGTGTGTGCCAATTACCAGACTTTATTAATTTCATTAACAAAAAATATATTTATTCTATAGGGTGTCATGAAAACCAAACATCCTGTAATCCTGTTGATTATTTATTAATTTGAAGGTTCAAATGGAATTTGGAAAATGTAATTTCTGAATCTGAATAATCTATAATAATAAGTACCATTCTTTAGAATGGTATTATTAATAGTATAATATACATTAAAAAACAAAATCCAAATGTGCAACAAATAAGGGCAATAAATGAAGACAGGGACCAGGGGTGTCTCTGAATAATTAGGACTTGCTAATGGTGGTCTTCCGTCTGCGTGTTTCTTTCTTCTTCGTTGATTAAAATGGGTGCTGAAATGTGTCCCGCACTAATAATGTATGCGTGTTAATTTTAAGGGAAGGGGAAAGTGCTTTATTCTCCTCGTTTTTGGAAATTTATATTTTTTTGCTCAGCAATATTCTTTCCTTGGATAGAGGCCCGCATAAAAATTTTATCATTAATCGGGAAAGGAAGAAGCCTGACGAAATATTCTTATTGTTATGGTGTGCATAAATTTTTTTTTTTTTTTAAGTTTTTCGGCATCTGAGGCCATTTAGACTCCGTCCTTATTTATTTATATTAATTGGTAGCCAATATAATATTAATAAATTTTTGTCGTGAAGTGAACCCCTTCCTTACCTTTGATACGTGTAGTGAGAGTGCAAAAATTTTGCAAGATTGGGAACTAAACTATCGTCCCCCTGATGAAGGTTTATGACAATCCAAATTTCAAATTTAATTTTCCCTTCCCCCTTTGGAAAAGACTTTAGTCTCTCTCGATGAGATTCACTGACGAACATCGGTGCTCTCTTGTAATTAATTGCTTTCTAGTACCAACTGGTAATTCGCACTAAATTTAGAATCCCTATTGATTAGAAACGTTTAGAAAACATTCAAATGAATTTTCCAATCTAAAAAAAAAAACTTCATTTAATTTAAAATAATTAATAAATTCACATATTGTGATAATTTTTTATGGTCTGTTTCATTTCATTTCAAATTTCTAAATTTAATTTAATTCCTTTTTTTTTTTTGATTGGAAAGTTCATTTTAGATTGCTTGGTTTGTATCTTTAATATTTTTTTTTTTTATTCAATATTATTTTATACTCTGTAAGGGGGGCTTAAATAAAAACATGAATACTTAGAACTGCATTTGCTTGTTGTTCAGAAATGATGACGGTGACTATACTAATTATTTCTAGAGTTCGAAAACAATCATTCAAGAAGAAACGGGAAACCTTTCCCGTCCAAGGATAATTTACTAAACTTATTTACTTTTACACTTTAATAATTATTTATTAATTCATCATGAATCTCTATTTGATGTCTTCAAAATTAAAGATCATCCAACCAACTTACACCACAATGAAGAAAGAAAAGAAGGTGTGAGTTATTAAGAGGAATTAACGATATATTGAATTCTAAAATGTTTGGTGAAAAAATATTTTAAAAAAGAACAATATATGGAAAAATCTGAATATATTAGGAAAAATAAGAAAGAAAATTGAGGAAGTGGATGTTTTATTTTTTTATTTTACTTTCTCTTAACTTTAATTGTAAACTTATTGTAAACAATTACATTTAAGGACACAAAAGCCCTAGTTGCTGAATGTCTTAAACTAATATTAAATAAATAATAAATAATATTAGGTTTGCTTGGGAACTGAACTTATCACTCCTTAAATAGAGTTTTAATTTACCCCTTTTGACTTTTCTACTTATTACTTATATAGCAATTTAATTAAAATTAAATTGCTCAACTTTTCCAGGTGGGGGGGGGGGGGGGGGGGGGAATTTTGGTTTTTCTCC
>JAAAKE020084579.1:0-44816 GCA_010014785.2 Anisolabis maritima | reverse complement strand
AAACACAATTTCCATAGCAATTGGGAGTTTTATTACATGGCTGTACCAGTTAATTTTTATTTGATAATACATATAATAAGACGAATGATAACTCATTGTTCATCAATCTGATTCAACATTTGAATTGACAAAGGGAATAAACGAAAATATTTTCAATAAATTATTATATTAATATATGCTAAATTAGAATTGTTTTTCGACATATACATGATTTTAAGATATTTCCTTTTACATATATCTTCTTTATATATTAATATGAAGTTTTTATTTATTATTGGAAAAATATTTATGATGAATAATTATAGAAGCTATTTATTTATAAAGAGGAAAAACGACTAGATTTTATTTATTTTTTTTTAATTATATTTGAATATTTTCATTATTTCAGGTCTTTCTACAATAGGTGAAACAAATTTAAATTATTGGAACATAAATTTACATAATATTCTGTTTTTTCACTTCGATTCAAATGAAAAATTATTTATTGTAGTGTTGCAATGAAGTAAGTCAGGTTTTTAACCATTTCCCCAGGAAATGCCGACTGTGTTCTTCATTCTTTATTCATTGGCCCTTTTCGGCTTTATAGTATGCAGTGTGTATTGTTCGTCCAAGCAAGAGTGACACTTTCTTTATCCATGAATAAAAAATCGCAATCATCACCAAGTTTAATTTTTTTTCTAAAATATCTTTTTTAGAAATTATGTAAAATTTACCTGATCACTTTTAGCATCCACCCTCTTGCTTGAACCTTACCCACCAAAAACGAAGAAGATGATTAAGAACAAGGTTAAATTTCTTGTTAAAACCCAGACCTCCTTCATTTTACGGAACTGCGATAAAAAACTTTAATAAATAATTTTATAAAATTATACAATTGCTTTTAAATTTGTTGCATCTTACCATAAAAATCAATTTCAAATTTTTTAAAAATTATAATCTCACATAAGAATTTTTAATAAAAAATATTTTTTATTTCTTATTTATTCAATTTAATTTAAATGAGGAGAATAAAATAAATTAACATCGTTAAAAATAAGTTAAATGAGACGAATTAAATAAATTACAGTGACAATCAATTATTTAGACATTTTTTTTTCTTTTTATTTCCACAACTTTAATTGGAATTAATTGAATTCTTCTGGGTTATTTATTTACATTCATTATATATATATGTAGATTTTCATAGATATGTAAATATAATATAAAAATTAAAATATTAACAAATTTATTTTTCGATAAATAAAATAATGGAAATTGTATTATTTTTTTTACATATCTGACAAGAGGATTTAATAGAATAATTCATTTATTTTGGTAAAAAGAGCCAAAAATTTTATCGAGCATTAAAAATAAAAAAAAGTAAAAAATAATTAAAGATGAAAAAGTGAGAGAAAGGCCGTAAAGGAGATAGAGGAATTCAAATGTGACCGTTTTCTGCCCAAATGATTTTATTTGTCTCTGCCGACATTTCGGAAGCTATACAATAGGCATCTTCTGCACATACGCCGTCAAAATAAGGTTTGTGCCTCCCACAATTGTCATGCATATTGTGAATTTACAATACATTTGATGTATTTTAAATTTACAATTTACTTCTTGAGGTTGAAACTGTAAAAGCCAAAAGATGCCCCCAAAAGTCCACCACTTGTTAAATTCCTGAATACGACATTTTCAATCAATTTATATAAATAAATGTATATAAAAAATATTTTAAATTCTATAAATTTTACTAAATAAAAATAAAACACTTTTTGGTCACGTCATAAGCTCTAAAAAAATAGCCTTCTAGATAAATTCCTTACAACGATGAGTGAAAGCAAAAAATTCCTATAAAAAGATAATTTTTTTTTTTTTAATACAAAAAAGTCATTCAATAAATTCTTAAATCGCACATAAATGTATCAGAATTGCCATTATATACCATTTCTTGTTGCTTAGTTTACTGATCTATAAACAATCAATCTTATATTATATTCTACTCTAAAAATTCTTTATAAATTAAATCATTTTTCGTTGAATTAACTTTAATGTCTTTTAGTAAATTATAAAACTATAATTTTTTATATACAAATTATATTTCTAATTCGATTTATAAAATTTTCAGAAGGTATTAGATACATTAGAGCAAATTTGATTAAAAGTATATAATAATAATAGTGTCAGATCCTCCAAATCTGACACATTCAAGAAAATATTAATTATATATGTCATTATACGCTTTGGTTATAATAGTAGTATAAATAAATAAATTAACTTATATATAATATTTATAAATATATGTACATTTTTTTACAAAAAATAGTTTTTTTTTTGAAACCCTGCATCTAAAAATTATTACTTTTGCTTGTGAATTAATTTAAATTTCTAACTCACTAAATCTTAAATATTTATATATAAAGATTTCTCTGTTAAAAATTCCACTCTTCCATTTTAAAACCTAATATGTGCGTAATTCTGGAAGAGAGGTCATGTTTACAAAACTGAAAAATATATGAAACTCTAAATTGAAATTAGATAAGGAATTAAGAATTCAAGTATATATAACAAATGAACGAATAAATATTAATAATAGTGACGTAACTATGTGTTCATTTTGATAAACGAGTTCAATGAATTTTGTTCGTTAAAGACTCGTTCATTTTGATTGATTTCTTATCTTAACACTTTTGTCCAAATATTTTTGACCCTTTCCTTGAAATATGAATTTTCTTAATTTTTCATTTCATCAAAAAAAAAAAAAAAATATTTCTTCTTGACGAATTAAACAAAAAAGTTTCCTATAGGAGAACAAATTTTGATCAACAATATTTTCATCTCTCTATAATGTAATTTCAAAAAAAAAAAAGAAAAAAAAAAGGCGACTCCTTTAGAATGACCTTTTTTGAACGAGTCCTTTGTTCCATTCATTCATGAACGATCAATCTCAACTTCTTAAATACAGTAGTACCTCTTACTATGAGTGTACATACCTTTGTACGAGTTTTTCATACTACGAGTTGACATTGGTCGAAATATTGACTTTTACGACGAGTAAAATCTCTTACTTCGAGAGGATTTCATTCACACTACACATGAACGCTCAGTTCAAGTGTTCATCTTCTTGTTTCTTAAAACGAGCTTAAATTCGTAGTAATAGGTACCAAAATAATATTCTTATGACTAAGTTACGTCTCTGATTAATAGATATTTATTAGTCCTCTCCTTTCCATTTATACCTCCCTGTTCCAAAATATAATCCGTGTAATAATATTATGAATTTATATGCTATACTTTATTTATAGAAATCTTTACTAATATAATAAAAAAATAGTTATATAGTAATTTATTCACTATTAAATCCTCTTTTTATGGAATTGATTCGATAAAATATTTTAAAGCCGATTACGAGAACGAGAACGAAAAAAAAATGGTGCCGTTAAGCAACCTCTTAAACCTCAGGTCTTATCAAAATTAAAAAAAGTGGTGTTGGTGGTGGCAATAGAGCAACTGTTGAGATCATCTCGGGGACGACGCACTGTACTGTTGAAGTGGACGAGCGTATGGGAAGAATTATCACATGTGCCTCTTCTCGTTCCCTGCCCTGTTCTGTTGTTATTTCCTCCAGTGCTTGTCTTTCCGCAGAGCAAGTAGTGGTTGAAGTGTTTCCGGAAAGTACCACTTACGCAGTACAGGGCGATTGGATTAATGCATGAGTTGATGAAACTCAGAAAGAAGCCCACGATACGGAATACATGCCAGTATTCATCATACATAAGACGTGAATTTGGATTGTAGTGAAACCAAAGCATGAAAATATGATACGGCAAGAAACAAATAATGAAAATAATCACGAACGCAAGCACCATTTTGGCAACTTTCTTCCTGGCTCGAATTTGATGTGATTTACTCACCATTTCCCCTGGCATGTTACGGGTACTTAACTCCAAATGGACGGCCATCAGGATGTAAAAAAAACCAATAATACACAAAGGTATGGCGTAATAACAAAGAAATTTAAACATTATAATGATTTTTGGATATGAGTCTCCAAATTCCTCAGGAAATGGGTAGCAATATACAATAGATACGACCGTTTTATTAACCACTTTGGTAATATTGGCCTCTTGCAGATAAGAGAACGAGGCTGATGGAATCGCTAGTAGAAGAGCAAACACCCAAATTCCCAGTGCGGTGAGAAGTGTTATTGGTTTCGTGGAGAGATGCACGTGGCGCCGAATAGGATTGACGATCGCATAGTACCTGTAGACAAAGTTATTCCACTCAAACTCTATAATTCCTACTAATTTCCTATTATATTATAATAATCAAAATGAAGATATGACACATACTATTTAATAATCTCTCACAACAGAAATGAGTATGAGAAAATACAAATTTATAAAATATTGACGAAATTATGAAAGAATGCAAAATATTATAATTAATTGTATATTTACATTTTAAATATCTCAAGGAACAAAATTTGGAGTGAAGGTGTGGTGTTTTTATCATAATTTTTTTTTTACGAATGAAATTTTTGTTTAATCTATCTTTATTGCTAAGTTGTATTTGGCGGGCGAGTATTTGATAAAAAATGCAGCGCGTGTATATTATATAACTTCATTTTTGGCATTAATCCTGTTTTATTTTAGTAATTAATTATATAAAAAATTATATTAATATAAAATAATACGTTTCAACCACTATTTCTGTAATCGTCATTTGACAAGTGGTCGAAACGTTGTATTATTTTATATTTATATTATTATTTATATAATTAATTACTAAAATAAACCATGTCAAAATGTCTTTTATTTATAATAACAATAATCTTCAAAGTCTAAAATCAAAAAAAAAATTTAATACCTAATTGTTTTAATTATTTGTACTTACAACACTCGAGAGTTGTATATAGGAAAGTTTATTTTGGGACTGTAATAATTTTAATATAGTCTTTGTAACAAGGACCAAAAACATCATCAACTTTTATAATAATCATATGAACATAAAATATTTCTTTAATAATTATTTTGATCTAATAATACCTTTATACATTAAGAAACTATAATTAAAAGACTCTTAAGGACAAAGAGAATTTTCAAACAAAAGGATATATACGACCATATATTAAAAAATTTTGTGTATGGGTATTAAAGTTTATAAATGAGAAGATATTTTGATTTTTGAACTTCAACTTCACTTTGGCTGGATTGATTTTGCCTTACTACCAGATTCTCGTGACATTCTTGTATCAGTTTAATATTTTTGATTCAAAACTATAATATTTATTATAAAACTTTTCGACTTTATTTTTGGGGTAAATTTATTAAATTAAAGTTCAAATACCGCGGCCTTTTTTGAATATTAAAAATTTTTTTAAATCTCATAGAATAATAATTTTCTAAAGTAATTATCTTTTTATTGTTTAACCAAAAAATAAATTAATTTCAAACGAAGCGCTTCTTTTCTTTATTCTTTTCTTTCTTTCGACCTCCTCACTTTTGTATATTCTTTTTTTTGCGATTCGATTCTCGTTCCGTTTTGACGTTTATTTTTCATCGCCTCTCTTCTCTTCAAAATCTCTTTCGAAATTCACTGATAAACTGGTGAGTTGTAAAATTGATATCTTTAAACACATATATATAATGATATTTTAATAATAAATATCAAAAGATATCATTATTATTAAAATTATCTTTGCAAATAAAAGCACTCTTCCATAGACATAGTTATTTCATAAATTGCCCAAACTATCACTATAAAAATTGATAAAAATATATTTATTTATTTTTTATTTTACATAATTTTTATTTTAGGAAGTTAAATTTAGATTTGTTTAATCATTTTTTTTTTTTTTTTATTTGAAGTTCGATTTTTTATTTAATTTTGTTTTTTAATCTTTTTAGTTTTTGGGCATCCTACATCTTGGACCCCTCCTCTTTCCACTGATTTAATATTTCAAAGTAAACACAATCTAGATTTTAATAAATATTTATAATCAAGAGATAAACAATATTATATATCTTCTCTGAATTTTTTTCTATTCTAATTTCATATTTATGATTATATACTATTGGTATTAATACAATAAAAATTTTTAATGTTTTAATTTCTCATTCTATTTGTTCTTTTTCTTATACTTTATTTTCTTAAAATACCTGAATGGTTTTATATAGGAAAGTATAATATAGAATTATTCATTTTATCACGTGATAGTAGATAATTAAAAAAGTGGTCTTTTTTTCAGATTCGTGTCCCTCCAGAACAAACGCAATTTGGACGTGAGTGACCTAGAGACCTTCATATCCAGAATGTGAGTTTTTATTCATTTAAATTTATGCATGTAGAGGTAACCCCTTTATTCTTTCAAAACTATTTCGGTTCGAGGATTAAGAAAAAAAAAACTATACTTGTTTATCGAAATAAGTTAACAGTTAGATTAAGTCATCGTTTTCGAAACATTTAATTTTCGTATAGCATCAGGGCCGCTCAATACTTAGGTGTAATGTTGTGTGGGGAATGACGGCGCCAAGGTTCCGGGGACGCCGAAAATAAACTAAAGGGGGCCACATATAAATTTGCACAAGGGCGCTAACAGTTAGACGCGGGCCTGTATAACATATCCCTTCTCTCGAATTTTACAGATATAAATAGAATAACAATTTTCAATTAGTAAATTATAAACAGCTAATTAAGTCTTTAAAAATATTGTAGTTCATTTTTTACTTTTTCATTTAATGAAGAATAGATTATAAAGTGTAGCTGTTTAAATTTAAAAAATATCATTTATTAGTTTATATATTACATATTATTTACTAATGATGCATTCTTCGCAAGGAATAGGCTACATGTCGGTGCTGAGAAAGCCCCTTCTCAATTAGGAAATCTTCCCTAGTATAGAATAGGTTTGGAATAAAGGGACGGGGTGGAATTAGATATAGCAGCAGTAAGCTAGCTAGAAATGAATATAGGAGGAGGAGGAGGAGGAGTTAGAGTTAGGGGTGCCGATAGATGGCTACGGCCAGAGGTCGGCTGGTTTTAAGGTGTGTGTCTCTGTACACAAGCATCTCGGGTAATTAAACGGAGGTAGGTAGGGGGGCCTATACGGTCTAAATGAAAAAATTTAAAAAAATATCATTTACTAGTCCTATTTTTTATTTTTGAAATTTGTTATTTATAATATTGTAATTCGTTGAAAAATATACGATACATCATTATTATTATTATTATTAAGATTTTTTTAAAATAAAATATTAAAATTCTATTTAAGATAAAACATTTTTGCGGAATGCATTTGTGTTTGGTTGAGCTTAATTCGCGGCCCTTAACTCCAACCAGGATTTTCGCTTTCGCTGCGGGCCTGCTTCTTTTACACTAGGACCGCCCATATTAAAATTTCATTTTTATTTTATATTATTGCTTTAATAAACATATTTTTTATTTATAGTTTTAGAATTTTTGGAAGCTAACCTTGTTTTCTGTACTGGTTTGTTCTGTCTTTGTCTCTTATTATACGAATTCGCATAACAAGACATTTTTTAGGTATGCAACGGCCGTGCTATATGGGGGTTGACTGTAATAATATTTTTATAAATCGAGAGATTATTTAACTATTGATAAATGAAATTATTAAAAAAATTTCGAGGATCACGCGGTAATTTACAGTGTCGATCGATACTTTCCTATATTTATAAAAGAGAAGTAAGCCAATAAAGGAAAGTCTATTCTTTTATTTGTTTCGAAATAAAAAATTTTTCATATCTCCATGAATTTTTATAAATTCAAAAAAAAAAAAAAAAAAATGGTTCACAAAACTCGTATATATATACACGGTCGCATATGTGTATACGATTACAGCCAGCCTAGTGGCCTAACAAATTGAAACATTATTTTATATAATCATGGAACAACATCAATTTTTGAAAACAATTGTCAAAAGTAATAATTTGTACTTCAGTTATGATGTATAAATTTAAATTTCTGTCTAAGGTGATTTTTACTTTACTAACCTTTTGCTAGCAGTGACATCTTGTTACATATTTGTTTTATCGTTATTTAAATAAATTGAGCTGCATTTTTATAAAAAGAGTAAATTTTATTTTTTATTTAACAACTTTTCTTTAACGATGTATTTTAACGAGTACTTGTTAAATATTTTCCAAAGAGGTTTATTAAGGGAAAGTTTTGTTATATAAACACCTTGTTTGTTCTTTCTTAGAGAAATATGAAAACTTTATGATGTTTAAATTATTTTATAATTAGTGATTTTAATTAATTTAAAATTTCAGGAAAGAAAATAAATAACTGAAAAATTATAATTTAAATAATAAGAAATAATTTATATAAATATTTGATATAGTAATTTTGTTGTATTTATTATATGATAAGTTTTAGATAATCTTTTAAATAATATTTTAGAAATTATTTGTTCTGTTTGTTCATATGTTGGCGCGTGTTTTAAACTGTGGCAGTACAAAGCCAAGGCAAGACACGGCCTCCTTTAGAAGCAAAGTAAACGAATTGGCCTTAAGATTACCGCTTTGGACCCGTCTGCTGTTCTAGGGCGTCTCTGGAAGGGATTAAACAAACTAAATTAATATAGTTAATTTTTATATCTCGTATCATGCCTCGTTTTCCCACACATTTTATGAATATTTTTTATTAGGTAATAATTTTTTTTTTATTTACTAAAAAAAAGGAGCAATTTCCCTGAGGCTCAGACCTTGGCTCTTTTTTTTCCAGCCAATCAATTCGCAGTACAGGTCCACTGCAATTAACCCCATTCTTGTATAACCCTCACCAATGAGCACCCCTGGCGCACTGCGCCCCTTATCAATTTTTTTTTTCATTTTTTAACTTGATCAAATTAAAAAAAGAAAAATGTTGATTCTATTTAAACGAAAGAATCTCCTCTCTTTCATCATCCATTTCAGGAATGATAAATGTTAATTGGAGTTTATTCTGTTTGTTATATATTTTTAATTATTTTATGATTTAAAAATAAAGTTGTTGTAGGGTGAATAAAATTTAAACCGATCATATTTTTAAACATTCATTTATAAAAGATAATTTCTTCTCTTTTACCATATAGTTTCATGCAGATTGTAATATTTTTATTAAAATAGAATAGAATTAAGGAGAATACGTGCCTCGCCAGTTTCCTACCTGTTTTTTTTATTTTTTATTTTTTTTTTATCTTTTCGTTATCGAAGCCCATATAGACATTAGCCTTAAATTGTATAAATTTCTAGTCGATAGGTGTTTATCCAAATTAATAGTAGGTAGTCAATTAAATTTCCTCACTCGAAGCAAACCACTGACCCTTGGAGCATGGAGTCAGCCAGGCCTCTACCTCTGAGCCAAGAAACATGGGCATTAACGCTCATTAATTTCTCTCTTAGAGGAGGCGATTCGCCGAGGGAATAAAGCAGCTAAGATTTTAATCCTGAGTTGAAAGCAGCTCAAGTTCAAATACATCTAATGGCAAAAATTTATGCAACTTTTAGTGATGCTTCCTTCTAGGGGAGGGAATGGAAACCCACCCAAGCAGAGCAGAAATTTTTGACGGTCCGCAGAGAAATAACACTATTAAAAAAAAAATTAATTTAAATGAAGTTTTTAACACGAATTTAGCTTATTACTAATTTATTTTGTCCCGAACGCTTCAAATTTTGACATTTATTATTATAAATTATGGATATATATTATTTTTTTCATATTGTACTTGTTCAATGTAAAAGTTTATTTATTTATTTTGCGAAATTTTTTCTTTAATTTGCGAAATTTTTTCTTTAATTTTATACCGGTTCGCGTAAAAATGTTACGTCATTTGGTGATCGAAAAAGAATCGCTCTAAAGTAAACAGAACGTATCAGTCTCAGACACAAATGACTGAAGAGATTGACCCAATATTTGTTGCAGGTGACTAGGAGATGATACATGATTACCAACATTATATTATTATATATTATAATATTATACACCAGTCCGAAAAGGACCAATAACTATAAACACTAACATACAATTTTTTGCGTAACTTACTAAAAACAGACCTCTTTTATGCTACAACACTGAAATAAAAAATTCCGATCCTTTTCTATAAATTCATTGAAGATCCATACTACATTTATGTTGTGATTGTGTACATCTTCATTTCATAAGTGATTTTTTTAAATTTTTTTCACATCACATATATTATAATTAAGTAGTCCAATTCCAAAACTTGTCAAGTTATGTAAATGTCATTTTTAATTTATTCTAGATTTTTTTTTTGCATTAAATTTTACAAAAATACAATAGTTATTTTTATAAAATTTTTATTATTATAGGTATTTAAAGAGCTCGTGAGATCAATCACCTTCAAAAAAAACTTTTCACCTTCACCTCTTTTGTTATTAATTCATCCGATTCTCACCCCCCCCCCCCTTTCTTTTTCGAGATCTTTCTAAACATTATCTTGTCATCTCGTCCTAGATCTTTCTTTGACCTTTTTCTTCGAGTTTACCAAAAAAAATCCCAAATGGCGTTCATTCCTTTATCATGTCCTGCCCATCTTAATTTAATTATTCCCTTCTTTTTGTCATTTAATTGCTTCATTTCCTTGATGACATGATTGATTAAATCATGAATTCACATATTATTATTTAGAAAATAAATTGACGAAAATTTTTAAAATAATATGTAATATTAATTAATATTTGATATTAATCTGAAGGAGAATGCAATCAGTCGAAAATATAAACATTTCAAAATTTTTTTGTTTTTGTCGTGGTAATGATACAAATATAAACCTACAAAATTTTCAAATTTTCATATCAATATATTTTTATATAGTAAAAGCTATATATATTTTTAATAAATAAAAGGTTACAGAATTTAGTTTGGTTCCTAGAAGCAATTCAAATGACCAACTCAATAATGGATTTTTCAATTAATTTCCCTAGAACTTCTATAGAACGGACCACGCATGTGCATTTATTAAATCTCTTTCTTGTCTGCTCTAGCTTTTTGTCAATCCTATACTAAGTTAGTCATTTAGGTTGCCTACCTTTTAGCAAGCAAAATTGAACGAATGCATATACTTAATATCAATTCATATAAAAAATAAAAATCGAATATTTAGTATGTTTTAGAATTGGACTATCCAATTAATTGACTTACTTTTGAATCATTTATAAAATATTTCACTAACCTATAGTTAGAAATATAAAAAAGCCACTGGTTGGATTATTTTTGAACTTAGAGCCAACATATTTTTCGAGAAATAATTTTTTGACATTATAGTATTTTATACTTTTATCATTAAAAAATAACACAAGAAAAGTATAAAAATATAGAGATATTATACACTAGCTATTTACAGTATAGAAGATGAAAAGATCGTGCTGCCAAAATACAAATAAAAATTATACTTTCCACGTTTCGGGCACAAGTCTCACCCTTCTTCAAGATCAAACATTGGATGAATATTGTATTGTGATTAATGTAATATTTTGGGACATATCGTATGTGAAAGAACTCTTTTGAGGTTTTTGCTCATAATCTCCCATCCAAATCAATATTTTGGAACAGAGTAGTAGCCAGGGATGGGATATGAAGGTTTAAACCCTTTCCCTCCCAAAATCTTAAAAAAAAATTAGAAAATACATATATAAATAAAAATATAAAAGAAAAATAAAATTTATGAAAAAATATTATTTTAAATTATAAATGATTATAAATTATTTCTACGATGATCATTTTCAAATAGAAATATTCATTATTTATTTATTATTATTATTCGTTAACAACTGTTTTAATATTATCATATCAAATAAAACTTATTCAAAATTAATGGAGCCATATTAAATTATCTTTATCCATATTGATATAAATTTTATCCTCCCTTTCCAGTAAAAATAATCCGACTACGGCTGCTGATTGGGAGTAAAAAACCCAACAGACCTTTTCACATACAATATGTCTAAAATTTTATTATATTATTATTTTATTAATCAAAACATTAATATCAATATCAACGTTTTTGAAGAACGGTGTGACTTGCGTCTGAAAATATAAATAATTTTTCTCCTAGCTACACAATTCCTTCATCTTCTATACAAAAACATTTAATCAAAATATAAAAAGAAAAAGAAGATTGGGGATCGTCGAGATCTTACCTTTCGGCACTGAGAGCCGTCAAAGTGAATACAGAAACACCGATAGATACGTCCTTAACCGATTCGGACAATTTGCAAATGACCTCCCCATAGGGCCAGGACTCGATGGTGTATAATGTCGATGTGAAAGGGACACACGTGATAATGACAAGTAGGTCACCCAGTGCCAGGCTCAAGATATACGTGTTCGGTACGTTTCTCATGGTTCTTTCACGTACAAAGATTAACACCAGGGTCCCATTGCCGATTACACCCACTACGAAGATGATCGCGAACACAATCGGTACGATATATGTTTCTGGCCGATCCGCATATGGCACATAGTCGTTGTCAACATCGACAAATTTCTTTTCTATGTCTATTTTGTTGTAAGATTCATTCGAATTCGTCCAGCTATTTTCGTTTATTGAATTATTTAAATATGAATCCATGTTGGATAACCAGTCTGTTTCGGTCATCTTGCAACCTAGAACAACAAATGAACAAATTTAGATCAAAACAAAGAATACTATTAATAAATATTTACATTTTCGTTTTAACTTTGGTTTATTTGTATCACATACAACATTTCGGCCACCCATTCTGTGGACTCTTTAAGTATAAACCACAAAGAGTCTTATATCTAGAGAACTGCAATCTGTAATCTCTTTGTGATTTATTCCTGAAGATGGCCACAAAATGAGTGGCCGAAATGTTAAATTTAATTCAAACAAACCACGAAAATTGTATTTTATTTATAAGTGATAACAACTGTGAAAGTTTCAATTAAAAAAAAAAATGAATTTTTCAGTAAATGATAATCAACATCTCAAAATTTTCCTAATTTTGTTTTTATAAATCTAGACTATATTGAAACACTGATATATCATCATCCTTATTTCATATTCATATCCTTAAAGAGGTTAAAGAACTAAAAATTTCTGTTCTCATAATTAAAAGATATTTTTTAGCATTAATCAAAATGTATTTTAGTAATTAATAACACAAAAAATAATATTAATATACAAGATATAACGTTTCGGCCAAAATATTATTAGTAAAATAAACCACAAAGTGCCTGTTGTACTTCGCTGATTGGTGTGGACTGTGAGGTAGTTGCTGAAGAGCCTTATAATTAATAATAATAATAAATCACGATCAATGTCAAAAAATGTCTTTTATTTAAAATAACAATAATCGTTAAAGCGTAATCAATTTCTATTTTCGTTTGTTACTCTCCAATATTTATTAATTTTATTATAACTTTTTTTAATCGTTTTTATCCTTTTTTACTTAATTTTTCTAAATTTTGCTTTCCGCCCTTCAACTTTCCCATCCAGGGCGAGGGCAGAATTATTGGTATTGTAAAAATTTTCGACGTCCGGTTTTTAAGGAAAACTTTTTCCCTGAGTTAGGTAAATATGACGTCTGTGTGTGTGTGTGTGTGTGTGTGTGTGTGTGTGTGTGTGTGTGTGTGTGTGTGTGTGTGTCACGCTTTTTACTTCCGCATTACAGCCCACAATTATGAACCGATTTAGATGAAACTTGATATCTCGGTACTGATTAGATTTTGGCTTGTGAGATACTTGTATGGATTTTAGTATTGTATCGGCGGTTTTCAAAAAGTTATAGGAAATAGACTTAGGTGCATGTGATGAGAAGAGTGGATGGATACATAAGAAAATTGAACTGAAATTGAAGATGCAAGGGAAAAGACCAAGGGGGAGGCTCACAAGAAATGAAACGATGTGAAGAAAGAAAATCAAAATGAGACACCTAAAAAAAAAAGCTGAAGAGAAAGAAGAAGACATTTTTATGTATTTTTAATCAATCACAGTATCACATAATCATTCTTAAGCACTTTTCTACTGACTAATGCTTGTATGCTTTAATATTTTACTTTCTCTTTCCTTTATATGAAATATATTGAATATATGAAAGTATTCCGAACGCCAAAAATCGATATCGAGATTTCAATAGAAATACACGTTTTGAGGTACCCTGAGTCTAAAAAAAAAAATGGCAAAATGGTCTTTCTGCCTATGTGAACAAGATTTTTCAAATACGAACGAAGTCGAAATTTTATATTTATCCTCGTCGGTTGCACTTCGAAGCTTTTCAACAAAACCAGCCAAATAGTACTAGCACTTTACTGATGTACTCTTTTTAGTTTTTTTTATATTTTCTCAAAATTCGCTCTAATAATTTTGATTAAAATTCATATATCAATTACTTATTACATGCCCTTTGAAATATATTAACCCTCCCCCCTCTCCCAAATTGTGGAGTCCGCTTTATTTGAGTTCCCGGTCATGATCCGCGTGAAACAACTTTTCAAACACATCCAAATTTTATTTATTATTTTATAACCATAATCCCTATTAACTGTCTATTTATTAGCGGGATATTGGTGGGCGGTACGATGTATTAGAAGTTAGATATCGATTTGATTTTTCTTTTGTTCAATAAATAAATAAAACTCATCAAGTTTCCTTTTATCTTAAGAAAAAATTTCTAATTTAATCTAAATAAAACAAACTGTTTACAATTTAATATTTTATAAATGAGTATAGTTTAGACAAATGAATTTCTGAAATAATTTTAAGATTATTGTAAGTTAATTGAACCCCTCCCCCTCTCTCCCCAAGTACTGGCTGACATTTCTGCCCCTTTCTCAATGCGCGCTTTGCTTAATTAAATGTCCGACAGAATTTAACCAAGAGAAATGCGAAGAAATTATAATTTTACTCTATTCTATTCCATCCACCATAAATATATATACATATACATTTGATTTCATTTGTTCATTAAATGAGGAATAATGTCGGCTTAATAATTAAAATAATAGTTAAAGAAAATTTATATCTTTTAATGAGTAGATGTTGATGGCTGGATAGGTTGTTCAAAAAATGAAGCGGAGAGTCAACCAAACAGTATAAATAAACAGTTTATTTATTTTCCAACGTTTCGGGCACTTATTATCAGGACAAATAAGATGTATAATTATTATTTTAACAGCAAAATGTCTTAACTCCAGATGGACTGATACGATTCCTTTTTTTTTTTTATAATATCTGAGAAAATCAACCTCCCAACATTTGACCATTAAGATTCTCTCAATTTATCATAACAATCGAATCACACCACCCAGAGTCAGACTACAGTATACTTGAGACCTTGACATCTTATTTGCCCTGATGATGAATACGAGCAATGATCGAATAAATAACCTTTTTACTTACATCAGGGGTTCCCAACTTGTACTATGTGTATCGATACCGGTACTCGCCAAGCTATTGGTATGTGACAAGAATAAAATAATAAGAAAAAATATTTTATGTATAATAAAATTTCGTTCTTTTAAAAAAAATTTATTTAACGGTACACAATCCTCATGTCTAAAATTTACCGGTAATTGATGCCAAAAAGATTGGAAATCACTGATTTCCACCCTTGGACTGTCTCTCCACTTCATTTTATTTTTTATTGATATTTACAAAAGGTGAACAGATTTTGCGAATTTGCGGCAAAAATCAAAATTAGAGAGAGAGAAAAAAAAAAAAAACCACCAGGACATTTTTAAATTCCACTGGCTTATATCCTTTCACTTGTAAAAATAATCATACCCCCATACATCAAATCAGTATTAGTTTTTTCCTGGCTGTGTTTTATAGGAAAATGAGAATATCTGCCAATAAATTAAACAAATGTGGCTTAACTTAATTCCACTAACCTCTTTATATATTTTTTATTCTCCAAAATCCTCTCTTAATTAAAACACACTTTTATTTAGAATGTAAAAATAATATAATACGAGATAATTACTTTATAAAAAGGATTATGAAGACGAAAAATTAATCTTAACATTTCTGTGATTATTAAATTCAATTCTCTAAATAAAATTTAGAGGATTCTTGAAACGAACCGAAAATACTCGAATATACATTCTCGAAATTGAACTTTTTTGCATTGCTGGGATAAAGTTGACTTTCCTGGCGTTTGGGACATTTCGGACATTTTCTTTCTTAGTAAATTTATACATGTGTCAACATCAGTTAACTTAGAAAAATGGATAAATAAATCTGATATTTAATAAAAAATTTCTCTTTAAGTAAAGGACATTAGATTAATTTGTAGGGTAATTAATTTTTTTCTAGACAGGTGCCAATCCGCCAATACAATAATAGGAAGAAATTCCATAAGTATAATTTAAAATTTCTATTTTTATCTCTATCTTTTATATATTTTGTTATAAAAAGGCTATATATATATATGCTAAGTGATTTTTAAATTGAAAATTTTAAATTTTAGTTATTTAAAAATTTATTTGATTGGAATGGCCCTACCCATCAAAATCATTTTATAAAAATAATAAAATAATAAATAAATTTCGAAGAAAATCAAACTCATCAATATTGAAATTCAACTTATACCTACTCAATATCAATTTGAATTTTATAAATAATTAATTGATATATCTTTGATATTAAACAATATATTTCAATTAAAGAAACAAGTTGTCATGACTATTTAATAAACAATCAACTCTAGATTATGGTATAAGCATTCATTCTGACATAAATTATTGATTTTAAATTTATATCCAATTAAAGTTGGCTCATCTAGGAATTTTATTAATTTATTTAATTGTAGATTATTTTTAACATTTTTAATTTTTTACTTTCTCTTATTTTTTTATTAAGCTATTTTCTTCCAAATTTTCGATAATTTCATGTTTATGTTTAAGAATTATTTACACAAAATATTTGACTTATTATTTTTGAATCTAATTTTAATCGATCAACTAAAATTGATTGGAAAACAATTTAATCGGTTAATTTTTTTTAACTGGTTAACCAACTAATTTTTTATTCGGTTACCGAAATTTTCCAAAATTCCCAGCCCTAGTTTCAAATATACCATATAACTAAAATATCTCTTTAACTATTAACTTTAGTCAGAAAAATACTCATATTCAAAATTGTCTTATCCCTTATTTTATTCTATTCAAATTTTATCTCTTACAAAAAAAAATTCATTAAAATTAATTTTTATAGAGGCCATCTCGAGAAGCTCTGAAAAATTTCGTTTAAATTTATAATTATATTGAAAAAGAAAGAAAAATAACGTTTTTTATTCAAGATGCATTAAGAAAAAGACAATAACTTTTTGTATAAATTGTTGAATATTTATGACAAAAAATAAAAGCGTGGGCGCCGTTCAATGAATCTTAAAATATTATTAATGGGAAATGAAATAAAATATGAATGAACGGCGCCACGCTTTTATTTTTTGTCATAAATATTCAACAATTTATACAAAAAGTTATTTTTTTCTTTTTTTATTTTTATATTTAAAGCCAAACTGACTAATAAGGTTATATTTGAAATAAGTGGTAAATTTAAAAAATCTGTATGCCAATATGTTTAAAAAAAGAATATTTGAGATGATCATAAAATGGCGCGCGCCTTCAGGACTCAAAACGGGATCTATCATTTGGCAGCAAAATTGCTCAAACTTAGACGAACACTGGAAAAAAATAAAATAAATAAATAAAAATGGTGGAAAACAAAAATCACTTTAAAAGACAAATTCTAATAAATATAGATATAGATATATATATATACTAGGCCTATATTTAATAAATTATTTTTATTTTATTAATTTATGATAATTACTTGGTAGGGAAGAGAAAGGGAGTCTAACTCACATCTAGTGTCTTTTTATGGAACATCGTATTTATAAATAGTCTATAAATTTTCGTAGATAAATATGAAATTAATAATTT
Source organism: Anisolabis maritima (assembly GCA_010014785.2). Taxonomy (NCBI): domain Eukaryota; kingdom Metazoa; phylum Arthropoda; class Insecta; order Dermaptera; family Anisolabididae; genus Anisolabis; species Anisolabis maritima. Next base: position 26,912 of record JAAAKE020084579.1, on the reverse strand, counting down.
TATTATTAACAAGTTGCTTCATAATAATTTAATAATAATAGTAATCATTTATTATTTATATTACGAGTAGTCGGGTGCCATTAACCTAGAAAAATGTAAAGTAACATGCTACGGAAGTGACTCGGCGCTGAGCATATCATATAACTACTATTATATTTATGAAAAAATGATAATAAAATTGCTCGTTTTACGTATCATGGAAGATGTAAATTGAATTGAATGTTAAATTATTTATTTATGTAAACATAGGTCTTGTTTAAGATTTATTTAAAAAAATTTAGAATTGATGGTCCATTTAATTTTGTCATAGAAAATTGGTCTCTATTAGAAGAATTAAAAAACTAACCAAATGTATTTATTTGGTTTCATTCTTATCCTAACTTGTCACAACTTGTTTCAGAGAATGGTTAGTCGGTTCTCACTTGTCATAAGTAGAGGTTGGGATGGCTAAGTATTCACATCTCCTCTCCACATTGGGAAGAATTAAATCCGGAATCTCTCACAGGGTGAGTTTTATTATATATCATTTATATAAATCCAGTAACTTAGAAATTTATGATGGAGGGTTCTAGCTTTGATTGTTATACAATATATATATTCTGTGAGATCGTTTAGACATATATTTTTTTTTCTCCTATAAATGTTTTTTCTCTTGAAATGAAAAAAAAAAACAAAATTATTAAAATACTTTTTGTTTTTTATATATATTATTATAATGTATTTGATAATTTCAGGAGTCAGGATAAGATACATAGCATTTTAGAAGAAATACTTCGCGTGACTAATATATCAAAATTTATTAAATAAAATTATTTTATTTATTACTAATATTCTTTTTGCATATATATTAAATTTATTCTTTTCATATAAGCCTAATATCTAGTATAAGTTCAGAACCCAAACCCCTAACCCCCAAAATTCCCACCCTGGCTACACCATTATATCACTCTACTATATAAAACTATCGCAAACATTATTTATTTCAGTTTTTCTCATTTTAATTTTATAAATACTTATTTGATTATATTTTTTATTCAGAAACTATATTTTTAAAATTACACAAATTTATTTATATTATTAAAAAAATTCTTTGAGATTTTTTATACATATTACTTTCTAGGCAAATACTAATTGATGTTTATTTTAATCCTTTTAAATAAAAATAAATAAATCTTGAATTTGTACTGTTACCTCGAAAATTTTCAAAAAAAAAATTGCTTAACATTCCTTCTGGGAAAGGTAACGCACCAGGATAATTAAGAACCCAATAGCCCCAACGTGTCCGGATATTATTTAAATATTTACGTCAATACAAGGCTAATTAATTGCTCATGTTTTAATGGATAAGCGCAATGCGTAACACATTGTTTACATATATAGACGTCACTAGAAAATATATCTTCCATGAAAGGGTTTTTTGCACCAGTGCAAACGTTTCTAATTAATTCCGCATCTTGTTCTTATTCATTAAAACGAACAATGGATAAGCCCTATTTCTATTTATTATTTATTATATAAATATTCTTTAATTAAATGAAAAAAAGATGAACGACAAAACTTGTCTTTTATTTAATTAAAATTGTTTTTTTTTTTTTTTTTCTTTTCTAAATAACTAAAAAAGTTTTCATTGAATTTGATTGCAAAAAATGAAAAGAAGATTCTATTTAAATAAAATCAATTGAATAATTTTTCATTTTAATTTATCAAGTAAACAGTTTAGGGGAGAAAGTGACATCTGTTCTATGGAATTTTTATGGAAATCAGTCAACCAAATCAACATGGCCTAGATTCTTACTTTCCTTTCAAGAAATATTATTTATCTCCATTTTATCTCTTAGAGAGGGTTGGTTTAATTTTTCAATTATGATTATGTTTTCATAAAAACTTTCTCTATCTGTTTCTGGGTTTTGTTTTATTTTAGATATTATACTAAGAATAACTTTTTTATTTAGATAATATTATTTTCATTCACCTAAGAATTGAATAAATAAAAAAAAGGGAAATTCTGTTGTAAACTGCGTCCACTGCCGGAGAGGTTTAACGAGACAGAGACTTAGAAAAGGGAGGGGTTGCTGTAATTGATCGTATTTGAATAGGAATAAGATTTCTGGAATTCCCAAATATTGTTGAACTAACTGTTAATTGGATTGGAAGATTTCATTTGATTTTAAACAATAAAAAAAAAAAAATAAATAAATATTTTCCTTTCCACCAATTTAACCTATTTTTTTAAGATTCATCTTAAATCTAAAAATAAATTTTATACAATACATTCTAACACTGAGATTATATTATGGAAATAAAATTTTTCTGTTAAATCTGCTAATTTTGGAAATTAAAGGAATAAAAAAAAACTTTTAAATATAGAGAGATACTTGATATATATATAGATATATATATTTATACACGAGGGTGGTCTGAAAAGTCAGGTAACTAATTATAAGTGAGATATAGCTGGGGAGATTAATTGTGTAAGGGTTCAGAGAAAAGAAAAGAAACCAGCCGCCTTTCTCAGGTTCACTTTACATCACTTTATTAGGCAAATATTTCGGCCATCCTCAGTGCCCCAATGTGATATTTTTAGTGGTCCTGCATCCGTTAGTTATATAATAGATTTTTGGAGAATTGAGAGAAATGTACACAATGAAACGATTCGATAGCAACTTGCGAACTAACGGACGCAGGTCCACTAAAAATTTCACATTAAGGATGGCCGACGTGATGCTTGCCGAAATATTTGCCTAATAAAGTGATGTAAAGTGAACCTGAGAAAGGCGGTTGGACCCTTACATAAAACATATAATATAAACATATATTTCTGCTCAACGTTTCGGTCGCAAGTCATGCCCTTCACCAAGATTAAAAACTGGTAAAAAATACACATAGCTCTTACTCAGGCCCTAGGGTTTTTGGCTTCCTAGTTGAATTTCAAGTTCAGCGCCCTTTTGCAAAGGAATCGTTTTAATTTTATATTATCATACCATTTCAAATAAATATAATTATAAACAATTGCAAATATTTAAAAATAGCGTAAAAATAAAATAAAAAATTACGTTTTATTGTTATTATCTGTGACGTCCTTAAAATTGGATGCGCTAGACCACTGCTTAATTCGCCTAATGAACGTGCCAGCCCTAGTGTTACTGTGTTATATATATTATATAAAATAAAGATAACTAATTGCGAGATGATTATTTTATTCAATATTCTAATAATCTTTTATATATAATCAGAATCACCGATGTGCATTTTTTAAACAGTTTTTGGTCTAGGCAAGACTTGCTGCCGAAACGTTAACCAGAATTATAATTGTTTTATTGTATTTTTCTCTTGACTGCACTATCTTTCCTTTGTCTTCTACATTTAATACAGCCATAACTTATCTTTATATCTTTTTGTTTACATTTTTTTCCAATTGTCAATTTACCTTCCATGTTCGAGGAAAGAAGTAGGAATTAAAAAAAAAAAAAAAAAAAAACTTTAAAAGGAAAAAACAAACATTTTTCTAAGTAAAGATAAAAATTTAGAGCTATTTAATTAACAGTTGGTGACCGTTAAAATCTCTCTCTCTCTTATGGACGTGAGTGGAATTGCTGCAACTCTAAGACGCCCCTCCAGCTGGTAATTATGGATTCCCTCTATATAAAGTTTAAATTCTTTCCTTTAGCGTTCAATTCGTTGTTTAAATCGGTTCCCTCGTTTATGATATAACCATAAATGTCTTGAAATAACATTTTACTCAACTTCTATTCATATTGAGAGTGTTTTAAGTCAATGTCACTGAAATATTTTCAGACGGGGTCATTTATCACTCCAACGAATTACCGACAAATTTTATGAGAAACATCTGGCCAATATAAATGAACAAAAAAATCGAATACGTGAGTGAATTTGGTACAATATCTTAAAAACATGTTGCAATAGATTGTCATTATTTTTGAACTATGTAAATGTATTAATTAAATTTAATAAATATCGGTATCTACTAAAAATAAAAATTATTTATATTTAATTTTCGAAAAGTCGGGTCTGGTGGTTTTGACACTTTATATACTTGTGTTTGAGCGCGTCTATATACACGAATAGTTTAATGAATTCTATTTCAAAGTTTGTCAGACTTGATATGCACATTTGCACTTTCATCTACCGTTGCACATTTCACTCAAGTGTACTTGTTACTCCCTTAAATTGAAATGGATGTTTACCTACATTAAGTATAGAATTCCTTGACGTTATTTTCAGTGAACTTAGGCAATCCTAAGAAAATTTTTAATTTAGGAAGAATTTTACTATGCTTGTTTATATAGAATATCTTTGAGTGAAATTTTTTTGATTGTTTAATCAAGAGATTTTTGAATTCGCCAATTAAGAGATTCAATATAAAAAAAAAGCAAAGCAAAATAGCTCTTTAGTTAAGATTTTTCTGAATATGGGACTTAGTGTTTATTGGAAAACACAATATTAATAAAAAGTTATTATAATTAATGGAAAAATGTCGTCTGCTTGCCCCGTAAATTTACAACAATATGAAGGAGGTACTCTTAATTATTTCCTTCATACAGTGAAACCTCCAATACCGGACACCTCTATAGAACGGATACATTTTTGAGTCCCGAGGGTGTCGGGTATAAAGAGTTTTCAGTGTATATGTAAAAAAAATCTGGTGTGGCTAAACGCATATCACACAACTTTCTCTTACCTAAAGTAAGGAAAGCTGAGTGATGTGCTGTCACGCCAGATTTTTGCGTCAGACCCGCTGTTCTCTAATTCATCTCTTAATAGAACAATATACAGCCAATTTAATCAATATCGTTAGAGTAGTTTAAGAGAAAATAACAAAAAACAAGACTAAAGTGGACCCTAAACAATTTTGGCGGGATAAGAGTTAATACAATTCAAAAATCATCTAAATAATTAATATATAAATTTTAATCAAATCGTTAGAGTGAATTATGAGAAAATCGAAAAAAAGAAACTAAAAAAGTACTCCAGTAAGGAACTAGTACCCTTAGCCGATTTTATTCAAAAGCGACGAGACTGCCTAACTTAAAAAGAAAAATTCAATCTCGTATGTTTTTTCGTTTTTGAAAAATCATATTCATAAGTAGACCATTACGTCAGTTTAGACTCAAAACGTGTATTTCCGTTGAAATCTCGACATCGAATTTTTTTGCGATATCAATACTTTCTCAATATATATTTTATATATAGACAAGAGAAAGTAAAAACTGTGTTATTTAATGTAGTTTTTCAAATAATACATTTATGGTACGGACATAATCCTTTTTGCAAAATGCTCTAATAAAGAAAAAAAAAAAAAAAATAACAAATTTTATAAATATTTTTATTCTGATTGTTAAAGCTAAAAAAGAATTTTTTTAAATCAATATAAATGGAAAGGGTTGACGTTCAAAACATTAAATTGAGAGAATGTTATCACTCCAGAAGGACTCTTTTAAAGTGTCTAGAAGTGGATGGAAGGAAGCCTTGGGATATTTTTCCACCCCCCGAGCTTTTGTGTTATTTATGATCCTTTAAGCATTTTGACATTTAATGCCAGAAACCAATTAAAAGACTATAAACTAATTACAACTTTTTTAATCATTAAAAATTTTCTTTTACGATTTATCTTAGAATTATTCTTTAATGTTGTTGCACTGAGAAGTGTATGTAAACAAAAGGAATATCACTGATTAAATTCTTCTATCATTTTGCCTTAAGATAATAAAAATTATCCAGTTCAAAAATTTAAGGTTTAAATAAAGTTTATAGGGAAAGAAAGTATTGTAATCATCGCAAAATTGAAATTGCGAGACAAATATATTTTTTTATAATCTTTGGGAAGTTTTTTTCATACTTTCACTGAACTAATTCATTCTAAATTTAAGTTTATTTATTTATTGACTTCAGGTGACGATATGGGAATAAAACAGTTAATTCCTGAGTTGAAGACACTTCAGGTTCAAAACAACTGAGAAAAAATTTATCCAACACATAATGATACCTCGTTATGGAAGGGAAACGGAAACCCACCCCATGAAAGTTACTCCATAGGGGTAATCGTAATCAAATGACTTAAGTGGGTAATTGTGGGAATGATTTATTTACTTAATAGCATTAAGCCTGTCCCTTGGCACTTATGTATCAAAGGTCATCCCTTCCCGTCTTGAACGACAAAAATTTATTTCTATTATATTGCCTACCAATTAATATAAATAAATTAGGACGGAGTCTAAATAGCCTCAGATCCTCAAAAAGAGTTAAAAAAAAAAACTTAATTATATTTTGCAATGGTGAAAATTACCAAACGGGTGTTTCAATTTCTTTGATTGTATTTTTCAGTTTTTATTATTATTTAGACAGAAACTTTTCAAGTAAAAGTTATATACTTATATACTTTATAACTTTTTATTAAAAAAGTTTTTTTTTTTTTAATAAAATCCTCAGTTTTTTATGGAAAACAAAAAAATACTAAAATTAAAATAACTCTTTATTCTGGACGTTTAAATGTCACCACCCATCTTCAGCTCTGTCAAGCTAAAAGTATACATAAATCCATTATATTATTTACATTAATATTTCAATTTTATTACAATATATTATATACTCACAGTATAAATGTCTACAAAGACATTTTTTAAGTCTTTTTCGGAATTTAGACGTCGTCGATTTTTATTAAATTAATTAGTAGCCAATAAGCGAACCATTGACCCTTAGAACATGAAGCGAAACCTCTCTCTGTGTGTTAAGGGCCAATGCTACAAAGACATAATTATAGAGTTGATAGATGATGTTACAAATTCATTAGTATATTGTTAATAAATCTATTATAATTGAACTACCTACAAATGATAGTAGTATAACGTCGTGCCACATACTAGTTTCATTTTTTTATTTTTTTATTTGAATCCCGTTAAACTTCCTACGCACGAAATATACAAAGGCCTGCATAACCAGGTTGGGAAAATCTAAAAATCCGGATTTTTTAGTCTAACCCAGGTTTAATTTCAAATATTTAAATTAAATTAATTTAAACTAGTTGGATGTTCTTATTAACAATATACGCTCATTCCCAACTCAATGGGAAGTAAATAATAAGTTATACTCTTGCTCATAATTAAATTTTACTAGCAAATTAATTGTTAAATCTAAATTATGGTATGATATTTTCAAAACTCCTTTCACCAGTGTACTGATTTTTATACAGAAATGTCGCTTCATTATTAGAATATTAATAAACTAAGCACAAAATAAGATTATTACACTAAATTAAAAGTAAATAGAGCCCTTAAGTAGAGTTCAAAAATAACTTAATGAATGATTTAAACATCAAAAGATTAAATAACTATCTGAAGCCGAGGCATTTTCCCGCCTCAGACGAGTATCAGATTTATTTTACTGGTTTGTATTGAAATTGAAATTTTTTTTTTTTTTTTAAATAAAACGTAATATATTTTATTATTTATTAGAATATAATTCGATTTACTTTATATTTTTGTACACATTTATAAAAATTAAATATTATTGATTTAATATGATATATAACTTATTATAAAAAAAAAAAACCGCTAATCAAAGATTTTTCCATGGGGGTCGGCAAAATGTCTAACGCCTGTCTTAGTAGTCAGATATGGATCAACTAACCGAAAAGTTAGTTTCTCCACTTTCCAGCAACCAATTACTAATTAGTGCAATCCATGCTGTAATAAAAAATTATATGACAGTTTCACTACGGATTTTTTTTCCTTAATATATAACAAATCTGATGATTAGAACACTTAAGAAATTAATATAGGCCTCTATAACGAGAGACATGTGTACATATTACTAATTAAGTTGACTTTTCCTAAAAATATTTATCTATAGAGTGAAAAGATAAACATAAAGAGAGAGAACAGCTACAAAGGTTTTCTTGAATGAGTCAAGAGTGTTTTATTTTGTTAGTCTGATGAGATAATTAAACGTTTAATATTTATCTATAAAATTTTAAATAAACTTTATCAAAAATTAGTAAATGAAAATAATAATCCTTTCAATCGTTTTTTTTTTTTTTTTTTTTTTTTTTAATTAATTTTTAATATTCGCTATTTGCGTTCAGAAATTTGCATACTGCTTCTACTCAATGTTTAATAATAATTTCTATTATATATGCAAGATTATAATAATATATAATTTTTAAATATGCCATTAAAAATTACCAATCCTTTTTACGATCCCATAAACTAAGTGTATTTTAATATCTAATTGAAAAATTTAACAATAAATAAAAAAAATAAATTGAAAATATACGATAAATTTGAATTTTAGATGATCCATAGTGAATATCCATGAAATTAATTAACGAAAATCTTTTTTTAATGAGATTAAATAATAAGTGAGAAAATTGAAAAAGAAAACGATTGAATTAACTTTAATGGATTGATAGCTTTTAAAAAAATTTAAAAGAACTCGCATTTAATAAAATGTGAAATCCTACATTGTAAAAAAAAAGAAGTCAGTACAAACTCCCGCCATTTAATAAAGATGTAAAAGAGAATAGAACGGATAAAAAAAAAAAAAAGATTAAATAAAAAGTAAAGAAAAAAATTCACTTGAATGGATTATGGATATAAATTTCAATATTTTAAAATTCCCCCCCAGGAGATTATATTATTTAAATATTAAATTATCCTCATATTATTTATTTTATCATATATTCAAATATTTAATTAAGAGTTACAATCTCTAATTATACAAGAAATAAGTTTATTTTATTAAATATAAAAAAGAAACACAAAAAAAAAATATGATGGTTTAAGTATGGAACGTTTAATTTCTAACTTGGCAGCCAGGAAGAGAAAATGAAATTTTGCTTAGATATTAAAAACGAAAAAAAAAATTATCCTACCACTTTTTATAGGGATCCTAATTTAGGGTTGTGTGGAATTAATTGCTTATATAAACAATTCAATTTTTACTTAAATAATATATATCTATATATATAATTGACACTCACTTCCTTAGACACTTTTTTTTTTTACTTTTTCATTATTTATTTATTTATTTATCATTAACTATAATTAAAGTTATTAAAGATAAATGACAACTTGTATAAAAAATTATTTTTGTAAGAAAAAACTTATAAAAAATTTAGCATACTTTTAAAGAACGGAATTTATGAAAATGTATTTTACTGATTTTCAAAGGTTGTCAATCTGCTTACATAATCTTATGATGCCGATTTTTTTGTAAGTGGCGGATGTATTAGTCTTGAGTTTACAGTTTAAGAGAAATATGTTCATGCTTATGTAGTTTGGTTTATGAATCGATCTTTAACAATCTAAATGTAAATAAATTATATATATTTTTAATTTCCTTATTTGTCGAAAGAGAGAAAGGAAAGAGAAGAAGAGGAAATATCATTTATTTTATTCAAAAAAAGAGATACGTTTCGGTCTCATTCTCAAGACCGAAACGTAGCTGGTTGACCATAATCTTATTAATCCCTTATATGTTTTATTTATTTATTTTATTCGGCCTTGGCCAGCATAAATATCCATTAAATATTTAGGGATTAAATGATTAGATATTATATATATATATACGTATGAATACATACACATCACATAATAGAAAATATCACAGAAGAAAAAAAATGAAGTGTAAGAACCATTTAATGATATGACTAGAATAACAAAGTTAATTAGATATATGTAATAATAAAAAATAAAAAAAAAATAAATTAATAAATAAATTAATAAAATAAATAAATAAAGTAAATTAAATAAATAAATAAGTTTTATTCATTTTCGGCATACATGTTTTTAAATTTTTAGAATACATAGCTCACGCTCAAATTTCAAAATTTTCATACAGGAACAAAGGGTACTCAACCATGGAGTGAATAAGTTCTTCATTTTTGTTTTGCTGTATGGTGGGCACTAATCGCTTGTCTCAACAAGACGAATAAATGAATGAATTTGAAAAAATATTTTTAATTTTTTTTTTCCCTTTACAATTTATCGAAGATTTTGGAGTAGGCATTTTGTATGGAAAAAAAAAAAAAAAACTTAATATTAAATGAAACCTTATCTTAACTCACTTTGTAAAGTGATCCTTTTTAATGTTTTAAAAGAAAAGAAAGAAATATATTTATTTTTAAAGAAATAAATATTTAATTATAATACTTTAAAAATTTTTTAATATATAATATATATATATATATATATTATGTTTTATGTATTAAATTAAATTAAAATTTGGTATTTTTCTTTATCTTAACGTCGAAAAAATAAATATCTGAAACATGCAAAAATATAAACGAAAAAAAAAAAAAAGATGAATAATAGGCATTAACGTCGAAAAAGTCATTAAAAGTCTCAAATAGGCACTTAAACTTTCGTCAGATAGCTTAATATTCGCCAAGATCTATTTTCAAATTGTATAATAGGCCCTTTCATAAATAATAGGCATTTGGCTAAACATTCGAAGTTATCACTAAAATTTTAATAATTGATTGCCCCGCCTCGGCAGCCAATCATACACGAAAACATTCCGGGAATCGTGGTATTTGAGCCAATGTAGCGAAAATTAAATTACAATAAGTTTATTCTACACATAAAAATATTTATTCTTCTCTCTTCCATGGGTGCAATATTTTATTTATGTTATTTAGAGTCAATGCAATAACATTAACATTATCATAATCATAAACATTATTATAACATTTAAGTGATATTTTATATCTATTCTTTTTCAGACAAATTTATTTCAATGAATATATATATACACACACAATATGATCTGACATCTTTTGTTAAAGGGACGGCTTAAACTTTAATAAATAGAATGGATATTAATAATAATCTTGTTGTATATAGAGCAGTCAGAATGTTTGCCTGTTGATAAACAACCACTCGGCGTCGTTTATTCAATTTTGAAAGGAAATGAATCGTAGAGACAACGAGATCGAGGCTCTTAAAAAGATTAGAATAAATTATTTTCAAAATAATACACTATTAAATTTACATACTATATCAGTCAAAATAAAAATAACATTTTATATAGCCTTTGGTTTTTTATTAATTATATCAGCGAGATTTTTTTTTTTTTTTTTGATAATTTATTGATATATTGTTAACAAGTAAAATTGACATTCGAGTGAATGCGGAAAAAAAAAGATTTATTTATTTTTGAAAATAAGTGATTATCTTCATTCATTAAACTGCCATTTGTGTATTTAAGAATAAATCATAATGCTTATTTTATACACTTTTTAAATGTCTATATTGAGCTGAATATATATTAACAAACCAAAAATGGTCTTGGGAAAAACGTAATGCCTGAGATATGTTTGTAAAAAAAACTTCTAACGTTGGAGTCAGGATCGCCTTCTAGAGACCGAAAAGCCAATATCTTTGTTTATTATATTGCGTCCGCTCTTGGAATTCTAGCACGGTGTTAAGAGGTATGGAAGGAGTCATCGGCAATGCCTTAAAGGTAAATAACTATTAACTTTAGCGAAAAAATAAATAAATAAGAATAAATTGACCGTACATATATTAAATTAGATAATCTTTAAGAATTATTAATCATTTTCCACCTTAAAATAATGTAGTACCTTCAATTTCAAGGCTCCGCTTCAAGCCTGGACATGATGGCCCTGGCGCACCTCGCTTCCGCATGCTAGCTGGTTGGAAAACCAAATGGGACTCATATGAAATTCTCATTTATTAAGCCAAATACATTCAAGATGGCTGTACATTGAACGGCAACCGCAAAAATCTGATCTCGCAGCACACTCAGCTTTCCTTACCTTAGGTAAGAAAAATTTGTGTTATGTGCGTTTAGTCACACCATATTTTAAAATCAAATAAGTTGGCCTTTTGCCAATTACCTAATTCCATAGAGCCCAGGTGCCTAGGCCACTCAGAGTCCATTCTCGTAGAGGGGTGGGGGGAGCAGCCTGTGACCGAGTCTAAGCCTTTTTTGGCGCCAAATTTGCTGTGCCTTCATTAGCTGAGCTCAGGGAGAGCTCAGTTGAGCCTCGGCTCTGATAGAAGAAGTACACTCTTTGTCAAAATTTCTAATTATTTATTCCTCTCTTCATAAGCAACATGGCTTCCCTAGATGGCGGTCCTCTCTGCGCTACGCTCCTCAAAAAAATCACATTTCTTCTAAACTTTAAGGCAATTTTAGGTAAATTTCATTTCACTCGTTATATTAATTCTTTATTTAAATATTAGTTAAGCATAAAAATAGTTCCTTGGCAAAAATGTACTATTTATCTTATACGTTCACGTAATTATTGGTAGCCAATGCAGGAATAGAACAAAATATTAATTAGCCCTATATAATATAATAATATTTTCAGAGACATAAATAATAAATGAAAGTAAATATTAAGTAGCCTTCGCAGTTGAAAATACATAATCCCTATCTCACCTCAACTAGTTAATGACTCAGCGTTGTTCGTTGCTAAATTATTTTTCTGATTAAAGTTTGGATTAATTTTACTTATATTATTTTCATTTTTTTATTGGATATTTGTTTTTACTCCCGTGCAATTCATTTTGTTCTTGACTTGAATTTGTCAGTAGGCAGGTCTGAACCTGTTAGTCGGATAGACTGTGCATTAGTATAGGCTGAATCATAGATTTACCTCATGGCTCTGAGGGGTTTCTAACCACATGTTTTCTCATTTGGTAATTTTTGGTTTATTTCCAGTTTATTATTATTGGTTTTAATCTTATACATATAATGATATGAAAAAATATGTTCAAATCGATACATTTTCTCATCCTTTTGATTAAACAATTTTCTTAATACTTAATATTAATTGAAACTTTCAACAAGGAAAGAGCCCTGGGCTTAGTCTTCTCTCTCTTCTATAGAAACAGGGAAGATAGAAAAGTGTCGATATAATTGTTTGGAGGATTTATGATACGGTCATTTTTAGCGGATTTTCAGAAATGGAAAGCGTTATATTATACTGCGCTGTCTCTCCCAAGATTATAAAAAAAATATATTTTTATTGCATTTGTTAATTTTTTTGAGGAAAATAATTAGAAAAATATTGGAAATTATTTTAATATTTTAGTTTAGAACTGAACATGAAAATTTTGCATTTACCCGCACCTCCTGAGGTGAGTTTTGGCCTCAATCTTGAAAAAGCAATGAGACTTTTTTTTTTAGTTTTTCATAAATAACTACAAAATAATGTCTCCTATCAAAAATGCTCTTTATTAGATAAATTGTAGAGAATTAAATTCTTTATCAAAGGAGTATTTAGGTGTTAATATTTCATTAGAAAATCAAAAGTTAAATGTTGACATCTTTTAGAAAAACACTTTTTTTTAATCAATAACAAAAAGTTTATAGAATAAAAATAGATCATTTAATACTCTACCCAAATGTAATTAAATTCGGTTAAATACACACATAAAAATTACTTTTGAAATATTGGATAAAATTTTAAGTCCCCCCCCCCCCAAAAAAAAAAAAAATTGTCTGAATCGGCCCTTGGCTATGCCAGTCCTTTAGTGAGTTTTTAGCCAAAACTACAAAATATTTCGATCGCGAATATTTTCCATTTAATAATGTATGCAGGAAACAATTTTTATGGTGAAAGAGGTAACCATCCTCTTAAAGTTTATTTTTACTTTCTCTTATCTATATATGGAAGGTATTGCGATAGCAAAAAAAAACCGATGCCGAGATTTCTACGGAAATACACGTTTTTAGGTCCTCTGAGTCTCGTAAAATAGGCTGTCTGTCTATATCTGAATAAAATTTCCCAAAAACGAAATAACGTTTGAGGCTGAAATTTTATATTTAAACTAGGTCGCATGAAATCGGCCAAAGAATACTAGTACTTTATTGATGTACTTTTTTAGTTTTTTTTTTTTCGATTTTCTCAAAATTCGCTGTAACGATTTTGATTAAAATTCTAAAAAACAATTATTTATTAGGTGATCTTTAAAATGTATTAATTAACCCTTAACCCCCTCCCCCCCCCCAATTGTTGTGGGTCATTACTTTTTTTAGGTTTTTTGTGATTTTCCCTTAAACTATTCTAACAATTTTGATTAAATTGGCTGTACATATAATAAATTAGAAAATTTCTAAGATGTATTAATCATTTTCCTTTTCAAAATAATGTGGGATGTCCCAATTTTAAGAATTCCTTAGAAAAGATAGGACAACTCGTTGCTATTGTAACTAAATATAAATAAATTCCTATAAACGAAATTTAATTAATTTAATCTCATATTTTTTTATAATATTGATAAATGATTAATACACACAAACGAAAAAATCTCTAAAAATGAAATATAATATAAAATTATGGCTACCTATACATTACATTACCTTAGATAAAAGAAAGTTCTGTGATGTGTGGCCGTCACACGTCTAATATAATATCCACTCTCTTTTTCCTTTCACTGTAAAATTTTATAGTAATAATAAACAAAGAAATAATCTTGTTCAAGCAAGTTAGGGTGAGCAAGACGATCCTTTTCATAAATATAAAGCAGTAGTGTACCCCTTCCGCCCGCATATAATCAAGGAACATTGCGCTTTTACCAGGAATGATTTTATCCGGTAGTACTTGAAATTTATCGTATAAATATATAGATATTATCTGTATAATAAGGGAGCTTAATTACAATTTAGATGACTAATTATAAAAACTCAGCAGCGTTTCGCGAAAATTATTTCCTTAATTTCTGAATGAAATTCAAAGCCCCTCCATATTATTATTAATAACTGGCTCGTCGATCATTTTTGCTTTCTTTTACCTATGTAATATATAATGAGAAAGTAAGTAAAGTAAAAAAAAAAATCGATGTTGAGATTTAAACGGAAATGAAAAATAGTTTTTTTTTTTTTTTTTTTATTTTTTATTATTAAAATAAATTTGTTTTTGTTTTGTCAATATAAAAAGTTTTTTTTTTCCTCTATTTCTTAATCTTTCTTTTCCAATTACACCCAACTGGTGACCCCGATGACGACGCGATCAATCAACTGCTCCAGATGCCCGGAGAGCATTGCACCAAAGACTGTCTCTGTGTCTCTCTGTCTGTCTGTCTGTGAACAAAATTTCTCTAAAACGAAAAAACCCACAAGAATGAAATTTTTTTAATTAAGCTAAATACTCTCGTCGCATGCTCCTTGAAGCTTTTCAATAAAAGAATATTACTACTTTACTGACTTTTTTTTTTTGATTTTCTCTAAATTCGCTCTAACGATTGTGATTAAAATACATCATTTTCTTATTAGATGATCTTTGAAATTTATTAATCCTTATCTCCTTCAGAGGCCCACTTTACTGTCTTTTGCCGTTTGGGTAAACCGCGGGAGTTACTTATATCATATGCTGTAGTTCCGGTAACTGATCCGGACTGACTGATTAAAAGCTACTTTTATTCCCTCTTTCTTTAATAAATATAGTAGTTTTTTTCTGGATGGATGGCAGCCAGGTTAGTTTTAATTATACCCATCCTTAAAAAAAAATTGTACAATATTAATATATAAATAATTTCTAATAACACATTAATACCGATCTTAGTGACTTGCGAAGTATATTATTTGGGAACCAGCACATCTGGCGACGTGTAAGGATGTCCAGAGAGATGAGGACATTTCTTCCATTTTACCGTGTGTTGATGAAGGAGGCGACCGAAAAGTCGACAGGTGTTTAGAGCAATGAATCATAAATAAGAAGGCAACCAAACGTTTGTTTTTTCTCTCGCCTTTATTCCACCATCCAGAAACAGCCGGTCATCTTCTTTTTTTTAAATAAATTTCCACCTCACATAAAATTTAGCATATTGAAATAACACTGATATGAATTCATTTAAATTAAAAATTCAAAAAAATTTGAATTAAAAAAAAAAAAAATCAAAAGAAAAACCAATTAATATGTAAAAAGTTTACGTGGATCAGTCAAAGTTAAATGTTTATAGGTCAAATTTTTGTCTCGATCTCCTTTATAAAAAAAAGCCCTTGTAACGCGTATCTCCCTCGAAATGAAGTTTTTCAATGAATACCAAAGTTCGCCAAGTCACTTAAAAGCCGGGCCTTTATTTATGGCTTAGTCTTTATATAAAGACCTACGGGGGAAAAAAAAGAAGAACGGGAAATAATAACAAAATAAGAATATTCTAAATTTATTTTGTTACACATTTATATAAGCTGTTGTCTAATAAAAATGAAGCGCCACTTTTTAATATTTACATTTTTTTTTTTTTTTTTTTTTTATTTAAATATTAATTTCTCCGATCATTTAAAATATTCATTACTTAAAAAAAAAATAAATAATATTCTTTTAATATTTAATTGAATAAAGTTCTCAAATAATTTAAATATTAATTCAGTAAAATATATTTGACTACTTTATTATTTTTATTTCCATATAATGGCGAGAGTAAAATTTGTGTATTTATATATGACTCTACATTCCATTCCATCGACAATTTTTATTTCGTACCCTTTCTCTAATCACCGGTAGAGAGTGAATTACTTTCAACGAATCTTTGTTTGGACAAGCATTAAAAATATTTATTTGTGTCTGTAACGTTTTTTTCTTTTCGGAAAAAATTAATATAATATGGAAATTTAAAAAAAATCAACTTGAGAGAAATACTTCCATATTTAAAATAAAATATAAAAATTATATTTATGTATCATATGGAAGGGCAGGATCAACCAAAAATAAAAAGCCTTTATACGCTTGTTGATATTGATTTTCTCAATCACCCAAATTTTATATTGTCCTTTATAATTATATTATACATATGTATATGACTAACTTTATACAAAATAGATTGATCCGTGGACGGAGGATGAGAATAAATTTGTCTCGAAACGTCTCCGAGATCAAGCATAAAAAGGCTTTTTATTTTTGGCTAATCCTGCCCTTCTATATGATACATTTTTCACATCCACCAATTATAGTGTATATTTTTCTTAAAAATATTTACAAACCTATTTCAAGATTTCGATAGCAAACTGCTTATCTTCTTCAGTGTATGTGTGTGTGGTCTGATCCTTTTTTGATGAGTAAATATTTACAAATTCTTCAGAATCAATTGTTGATTATGTAGTAGAATTTGTAACTTGTTATAATTAACAAGCCTACGCCTTCCGCCAAATTAATATTCTCAGTACTCGGAGAGTCATTTTGTTTTTAATTTACTCTTTAAGAAAACCGGAGGGGGGAGATTTCGGCGCGAATATTTTCCCACCTATACGCGCCGCAGGCGTTGTCTCTGTTCATTCTTATCCCTTCCTTTTCTTCTTTCGAATTAGCCCTTTTTTAAGGACAATTTGTGAGTAGTAAGAGAGTGTTGTGAAGGTGATAAATAATATACTCTTTCAGGCGATCGATTTCGCTTATTTAAAGCATCATCAGGCCTTGCTTTGAGAAATAAATATGAAAAAGAGCAAATTTTCTTTGACTTCATATTCATAATTAATTAATTAGAATACTAACTATTAATTAATTAATTGTTTTAATCAATTATTAATTAGAATATGATTAATAAGATTAAAATTATAATATTAAGACAAAAAAAATTTGCTCTTTTTTATATTTACTTCTCAACGCAAGGGCTGATGTTGCTTTAAATAAGCGAAATCGATCTGAAAGAGTATATTATTTATCACCTGACCCCTTCACAACACTCCCCTATCCTCCAGGAATATTCAGATGCCATCATGGAGCCATACATTTTACATTTGAGTAATACTTTGTCCTGTCCCTGTCCCTTGGAGCTTCCTTGCTTCCTGAACTACGGACCTGGTTCGCTTACCATCATAAGCGATAAATAAATTATATTAGTTGAATAAATATGAACTGAGTCTAAATCAGCGTTTCTAAACTTATGAGTCGCTGAGGTGAGAAAATGGTGAAGTTGGGACGCAAGGTTGAGAAACGCCGGTCTAAATCGAAAAAAAATATAATCTACATTTATAAAAAAAATTGATTTTCTACTTTACATTATAGAGAAAAAAAAACTTAGTTTAAATCCAATCGGAATCATTTGAGTCATATTAATTTTATATACTGGGTTCTTGTGACATCATTTTCGTTTAAGCCGCAAAGAAATAATTATTTTAAGTAGAAATCTAATCATATTTATACATCTATTATACCGAGTAACTCGAGAAGTTGGTGGAAGTTCAGAGCGATCCCTCACTGCATATCTACAACCCATTATTGAAATTAATGAAATATTTATTATTTTTTTTTATTTATATAACTTTTCTTGGATTTTACATATTTTTTATTCAATAAAAAATATGTTACCGATTTAATATCATGAATTTTACATTTCGAATATTTCTCGAATTTTTTTTTTATTCTGAACGTAATGCTTTGACCTTAAAAGTCTTATAGATTTATTCTATTGTGAAAATTCAATTCCAAATTTAACTTGAAATCTTTTTCTTGTTAGAGTAAATGCGGACTTTTGACATTCTTGAAAAAATTTTTATTTACTGACACTAAAGGAATTGGATTTTAACTTTTTTTTTATAGTCAGAAATATAATTTGTTTAATTTTATTGATGAATGATAAAAAAAAAAAAAACTTTTCTAATCGTATTCAATTTAATTACACTGAGTTTATTTCCCTCCAGTTGAAAAAAAAATTCATTCTAGGTTTGCTACGGATTTAAAAATAAAATTCATTCGTTATTTTAAAAATAATTTAATTCTCTCTATTAATGTAGAATTTAGTAGTACGACGATATTTATTTGTATAAATATTACCAGATAATGATGATTTATTTTATGTAAAATTATATATAATAATTTTGCATATATAAACTTATTTTTAATATTTAAAAAATTATTTCAAGAATTTATATGTGGACTTTTTTTTTAAATAAATAAAATAATTATTTTTTAGCAAGTTAACAAAATGACGTCACTAGAAACCAGTAGATAAAAGTAATATGACTCAAATAAGTCCGATTAGATTCATAGTTCACCTTTATAATGTAAACGAGAATATCAATTTTTTTTTTACTTTCTCCTACCTATATATATAATACATGTATATAGTGAGAAAGTATTGGGATCGCAAAAATAATTGATTTCGAGATTTCAACAGAAATACACGTTTTGTGTCTAAAAAATTGGTTTCGCAAAATGGGTTGTCTGTCTGTGTGTGTATAAAATTTCTCAAAAATGAAAAGGCTGAAATTTTATATTTAAGCTAGTTACCCTTTTAAATAAAATCGATCAACTGGATCTAGTACTTTACTGATGTATTTTTTTTCCGATTTTCTCAAAATTTTGTCTAACGATTTTGATTAAAATTCTTAAACACAATTATTTGTTAGATGATTTTTGAAATATATTAACTCTTATCCCCCTCCCCCCCTTTCCCAAATTGTTTGGAGCCCACTTTATTGATGCACTTTTTTTTTTTTTTTTAATTTATAAAGGTTGCAAATATCTATGAAATCGATGCATGCTAAAACACTAATAAAGTCTACTAAACATGAAAATAAGTATTTTTCCGCTTTAAATTCAGTCGATATTTATTCAAATAATGTGATTTATTTATCGATAATAACGGAAATAATAAATACATAATAATAATAATAATAATATTGTAATATAATTTGTTTAAAAATTTTAATAATTTTTGTTTCGTCACTCAAAATTCCTATACTATTCTAAATATTAAGAGTGCCGTTAGCATTAAAAAGCCTAAAGTATTATTATTTAAAGAGAAATTATGGTACAAAATGTATTTCCTTCACTAATTCATTGAGATGAAAAACATTTTTCTTTGAGTTAACATAATAACACAAATATAACGTTCCCTTCTCTAATAATTTATTTATAAATTAAAAAAAAAAAACCCTGGCGTTTATCATTATATTAAACAATTTTATATCATTTCATAATTAATTTTTTTTTAATAATTTCATAAATTTTTTTTTTTTTTTAGCAAATTATGGCAATTATATTTTGTTTTTTAATTTGGATCATGATAAAGTTTTTTTTTACTTGACTAAACCGTTTACTCTACCCTCTGTCCATAATTTGACTAACGAATCCTCTCCTGGTGCTTTTAAAAAGGTGCTCTAAGTGCCTCTGCATTGTAAGAGAACCCTCACGAGATACCAAAATTTTAATCAAAATTTATATGCACTGTGTTCTAAAGTCATTTTTATAATTATCCTACAAAATATTTATAAATAAACAATAATATAATTATGATAAAAAAAAAGTTTTTCTGTGTAGAAGACGAAGAAATGATAATGCAGTCAGGAGAAACATAAAACAATAAATATTTAAAATATATGACTCCATGATGACGTCAGAATATTCCAGGATGATAGGGGAGTGTTGTGAAGCCGTCAGGTAATAAACGATCGCCAGAAAGAGTATATTAATTATCACCAAACACGACACCTTCAAAACACTCCCCTATCCTCCTAAAACAAAAAAATCGTCAAGACCGAAAATTGTTAAAAATGAGACGGTATTGGAAGCAAACAACTCAACAAAGTTTTCACATATGGAAAATATGTTGTTTTTTTTTCATAATATTGTTAAAATATTTTATATATAACAGAATTAATTTTTATCAATTTTTGGTCTTGAGGAAGAGCGTGACTAGCATCCGAAATGTCAAATGAAAACCTGATTGTTTTATTTTTCTTCTGGCTGCACTATCCTTTCTCCGTCACCTATATATATATATAAAATAATTGTAAAATATTATTATTAATAATAAAAAAAAAAACTCGAGCAACTCATGTGAAGGGAAAACATGGCTAAAACCTTAACGAGGATGAAAATGTTTATTGAGTTCATTCTATTTAAATTAATATTTTATTTTCATTTTAGCCTTTTTAAGTTTTACTACTTCTCTTTAACCAAAATAAATATTTTTTTTTTATTCAAGGGATATTGATTTGAAACAACAGTTTTTGTTTCTACCAATTCGTTCGTTTTTGCTTGGTTGGGAGATAGACAACCCAAACAAGCAACTGACTAATGATTCGAACAAATCACGCATGCGCAGTTGTTAAATCTCGCTAGGAATTAAGTTGCCTACCTTCCAGCAACCAATAATTTCTGTAAAATCTCAATTTATAACTAATAAAAAAAAAAATAATAATAATTCATTTTGATTGCTCTTCTTATATACTCAGATTTTAATCCCTCACTCCGATTTCATTTCTTATATCTCTCAACTGTTCTCTTTAATTTTTCTCAAATTCGAATTTATCTTTTGATTAACGACCTTGCTCTATATTATGATTTATTGTTTACTTTCCTATTATATTTCTTATATATATTATTTGTTTCGTATTAAATTGAATGACTTGAAGCTAGCGCACGAACAATAATTTAAAAAAAAAATATATAATATGATCATTTAATTGAAAAAAAAAAAGATGACCACGCGTTTGATTTATGTAGTTATTTTGGATGGATGGCAGGCTAGAACAAAGGCGGGAAGAAAAAAAACTTTTTTCCTAACGAGTCTTTATTATTAGCTCTTGTCGATGTTTCGGTCGGGTCTTCCGACCTTCATCAGGACCCGGTCAAATGGATAAAATGCCTATCACTTCATCATCTCGTTAAAGATTAAACTAAATTTATCTAATTATATAATTTTTTTCAGATATTTCCTGACCTCGAACCATCATCAGTGTAGGATATAATCAAATAGCGAAATTTAAAGTGGCGAGGGAGCACCAACCGGAATACGCCCCTATAAGTGAGTACGTACTTTACAATAGAGCTTCAAAAAATATTTATAATTTTTTGATTACCCTATCACATATCGTAATTAATTAATGAAAACAAAAGAGGGATTATTATAATGCTTTTCAAATCCAGCCTTGGAACTTAATCATCTCTAACTAAAGCTCAAAATTATAGACAATAGCGCCTATCTTGACCCTAAGGTCTTCAGCCTGACTGACAGCATATATAAATGATTTGTTAGTGATTCAAACAAAAGACTCATTCCCTAGAAAATTCAAAACAACTCCATACATTATATAACAAAAATGTCTTTTCAAATGATTATAATATCAGGGGACATGTCATTACTCTTCTCTCTATAAGAATTTTCACAATAAATTGATTAAATCTATTATTAGGAAATTATTTAACCCGAAAGAATAACTTTATAAATAAATAGGAGACACCGAAACCAAAATATTTTTAATAAAATAATTTTTTTTTTTTTTTTTTAACGATTTTATTCTTGTAGTCAATTTACTGATGGTTGTGGGATCTGAAATTTTATATATAGGAATACTTCAAACACATTATTATAAATCGAGACAAAAATCAATCTCTTTACTACATTTGAACTTCAAATCAAAATATCTCTTTTAATTTTTCTTATAATTGTTCTATTCATCATTTTGTATTTGAAAAATATTTTTGTATCTTTTATAAAAATCCTATTTCAAGGTAAATAATAATTCATAAATCAGAATTTCCAGTGATTACTCTAATAGTCAACTGGAGAAGCTCAGAACAATATTGTTTACAAAAATTTATACTTATTTTGAAAAAAAAAAAAACAATTAATACGAATAAAATGAATAATTTTATACTAAAACTTATTTTCCTCTTTTTAGTAAATATTAATTAAATGCTTTTTTTAAATTTTATTTAAATTTTAAAATTACAAACTATTTTTTTTTTTTTTTTTTATGGTCATTAATCATTTTTACTTTCCCACACTAAGTAAGGTGAAAATATTATGATCATAAAAAATTTGAACCCCCACAATTTTTTAATATCTTCACGTTTCAGGTAAAAAAGACCCCGAAAATAAAAAAAAATCTTAATGTGCGTATACCTATGTGTATATATGTATGTACGTGCGTGTGTTTAGCATTCATATTTTGGCTTATATCTTTGGAACCGCTCATCAGAAAAGGATCAAACTTAACATATTTGTAGTTCTAGGAGTGTTAAACACGATTTTCTCAGCAATTGCTGTGTCAAATCATTTGAAACTCGGTAATAGAAATTATGACGTTTCTCTTCTACTAGGGGCTCTAAATTTGATAAGTTTCAGCCTTTTCCGATGAGTAGTTTCCAAAGATATAAGCCAAAATAAAAGCTACATATACATATATACATACACACATTAATTTTTTTTTATTTTTGGGGTCATTTTGACTTGAAATGTAAAAATATTAAAAAAAGTTTTTTTTTAAATTATATATGCACGTTGCCAAAAATATTAGACCTAATTCTAATTGTGTGCAATTTTTTACTCCAAGAATGTGATAATTTTGTATTTTTATATCATATATATGAGGATTGAGTTATTTCTACCTAGGTATTAATTAAAATATATCCCAGCTTGCCCCATGTTGTATCCCAACTTACCCCACTCCTGACGGGACGAAATGAACTTGTTCAATATTCAAGATTAAAGAAAAATAATAGTTTAATGATGGATTATAATTTTACTGAAATCGAATTAACTATGACTGGTTGCTTTCCTTTGACAACATTAATTATTAATTTATTATAATCTCTCATCAGACTTAACAATACGAATTGATTAGTTTTGTTATTCAAACCTAATTGAATTTATAAATATAAAAATATTAAGCTCTTATTTGACACTCAGGGGGTCACACCTGGTGTGGTAGGCGACCACGAATTTCCCGAGCTAAAATTGGCATTTCTTTTAGTTCCTTTTCTCCCCGACTTAGAATCACGGAATACTCAAGCTTCGAGTCTTCTCTTTTTTCATATAATTAATTATTTTTTTATTATATAGGCCTATCATTAAAAAAAATCAATTTCTAGTAAGTGTATAAAAAGTTAATTAAGCTAGTTTACTTCAAACTTCTTGATAAGAGGAGTATTTATTACATAGACTCGCTGAAAAGTTGGCTTGCATCAGAAAAAATGCTATTCCATTGTGCTCTTGAGATCCGCTATCCGCCCCATTGTTATAATAATTTCATCTGAATCGACTAAACAACCGGAGTCTAAAGACAAGCTTTATGAGATAAATACACCTTATGGGTAAACTAAATCTCAAGTTTTATACGAAAAATGAAAAACTAAAATAGAGGGCTTTGAACCAGGGTTGCCAAATATTCCGATACAAAATATGGAACGCTTAAACAGTGTTTCTCTCCACCTTCCTTCCTTCCCTCCGGCACCCGTACACATTCACACTTCCCAACAATGTTGTATTTATATAAATAATAATTACTCTCAAGTAGACACTATAAAAATATATATTTCTTAAAATTTACACTTAACTAAACACACCCTCCCCCTCAGTTAGTCCTCCAAATTTAACATTTTTTAAGATATTTTCGCTAGTATTTCTTAATTATTTTGTATAAATATGTCTATTCGAACTTTATCATTCCCACCAATCATCAAAATATCGGACAAAACAGCCCGGGCTGAATTTTCCCGGGATGCGGAACAAAATCTTTGATTTGAGTTTCGGCAAATACTGAACGTTTGGTAACCCTGGTTGGTACCTCCTACGGGAATGTTTGAATTTTCAAAAATTTATAACAAGGAGAAATCTCAAAATTCTACTACAATCAGACCACTAGATTCTAACATAATAATTTAGAATTAAAGTTGTTTGTGGTCTCTAATATCGAAGCCTTGAACGTTTTGTCGTTTTTGTTCACAGACACACAGAGACCATTTTGAGGTACCCATTTTTTTTTACTTTTTTAGACTCAGGGCACTTCAAAACGTGTATTTCAGTTCAAATCTTACATCGATTTTTTTTGCTCTCTAATTACTTTCTCAATATATATTACATATATAATTAAAAAAAAGTAAAATCTCTTCTTGCTTAGTTAATGCCACTAAACTTAATCAAACTAAATTAAATTGTGTCTTCTCACCCCATTTAAATGACTACTAAACTAAATTAATCTCAACTCCAACTCCATTTTAGAAAATTCCCTTCACAATGAAAAAATCTCATGAATATTCGTTCATTAGTTCATTTCTTAGTAAAATTTATAAGATTTATATATATATTATATATAAGAATGAAATATGTGAAAATATAATTATTAAATTCCTACTCTAAAAAGAGCAAGTTGCCGATCCCTAATGTGACTTAATCATAGCCATAAACCGGCTCTGGAAAATTTTCTACACACTGAAAAAATCCCAAGAAATTTTGTCAAGAAATTCAAACAGATTTTGAGAGAGAGAAAGGTAAGAGAAGAGATTTGTTATAGGTGGGATAGTTCAGGTTTAAATATTCAAATTAATTAGTATTCAATTATTTTAGATATATTTTATAATGTATTTTTAAAAAATAATTTTTTTTAATAATCGGGAAAATATTTTCAAAATATTTTATTTTAATAATTATATTTTCAAATATTTCATTCTTATATTAAGAAATAAATAATTTTAAATAAATACAATTAAAGATAATAAAAATAAAAAATATTTTTTTTTTCATTGTTAAGAAATATTTTTAAACTTTAAATAAATTGTTTTTAACTTCTAATCATCTAGATCAATTATATATATTTTTAATTTAATAGTTTAATTGTTTGAAATATTAGGCCAATAAGAATGCAGCATTGATATCACGTGATTTGATTGTTTAGCACACGGCGTCGGTGAATGCCTCTCCTTTTCGTCTCTCAGTAGAGGCCCAGCAGGGAGCCATGGAGCCTTCAAATCATAACCTCGAATCTCTCTCTTGTTGGATCCAAAGAAAGCAGAGTCTAAATCCTCCGCCATGATGTAAGCCATCTCGATCAACGATGAGGCCTCTGCTCCTTGGTTTATTTTCCTCAAATTTCATATTACAAACAATCAATTCAATACTTCACCTCATATTTCAAGGTATTTATCTTTTAATAGTTTTATTTTTTATTAATTTATTTAGAAATAATTATTTGGATGGCCATCAAATAGAGATAATCACTTATGAAATGATTGAGAAATGAAATTATTTGATAATTTGGAATGCTATTTTTCGATTGGAAAATATCTTCACTTGCATAAAAAAATGGTGTGATTGGTCAAAATTTAAATGATGATAAGGTAATGAATATGAGTATAGCATCCATCTTTGTCTTTCTAGATGGCGCTTTGCCTTCTCTTCACCCCCTCCCTCTCTCATTCTAAGTGGGAGGTCCATGTTGATTATTGCCTTGTATCGCTCGCGTTCACTTGAATAAGAGCACAATCATACACTTTGCCTATGCTCATAGCAGTGGTCCAACTAACTAAAAAAAAATATTTATTAAAGTATTTATTTCATTTTTTTATATTTAAACATTTCTATCTTTTCAAAATTATTTATTGGTCTCAAATTAAAGATAATAAAATTCCTTTTTCTGAGATGGAATTAATTTTTGAAAATTTCAAAATGGTCATAGATAAATACTTAGAATTTCACTTTGTCTTTTAAACTGTTATTAAATACTGTTTTATATAATTCATTCATATTTTTTAGAGGTGTAATTTCATACTATTTCTCACGAGTTGATTACAATGTATACAACTCAGGAACCAATAGACTTTTGTTTGGATATTTTTATTAGCCATAGAATCTTCCAAAGAAGGTTTACGGCTATAAATCATTTAGAATTTTACTCGGGTAGGTTTTTTGTGCATCACCATGAGAGTTTCAAAATCAGATCCGTGGATTATTATGTAGAAAAAACTCACCCCAATAAAATTTTATTTGAGATATAAAAGTAAACCTGTTAAATTAAAAAAAAATCCAAAAGTTAAGGAAAGACAATTATCCCTTCTACCTTCCTGTCCATTTTAGGCTGTTTTTATTTCAATTGACTTTCCTTACCATTTAATATATTAATAATTTGATTTTTTCATTTTCATTTTGACCTTTTTGGTACATAAATAAAAATTTTCAAGAAGGGTATTATTTACATCTTCATTT